>JAEIFU010002794.1:0-37774 GCA_018904235.1 Lordiphosa stackelbergi
TAGAGTAAAATATGGTAAATCAAGATCAACGAACTGCAGCTTAAGCCACTAGAAATGTGAATTTAAAATTTTGATAACCTAGTGCAGCATGCAACATTACATTTAAAAACATAAGTGTGTAGAACAGATGTGGGTGTAGGAGCGTTACGGAGTCCTGGTCTACGGCTACGGTGGTGTGCGACAGGAGAACACCACTGCTCTCTATTACTTTTACGGTAGGGGCAGAAAAAATACAGAAAATACAGGAGGTTGCATCTGCTGGCGTAGTTGGCATCGAACGCTGGCGATCCCCACCCTACCTTGGTCGTCACCCTTTTTTTTTTTTTTAAATACATTATTGGCAGTGTTTAAATTGCTTCCGTCAAAGTAGCAAGAGTCACAAAATTTTTTTACTCTTCACAGCTTTGACTTTTTTCAACTTTTCAACATAAGTCAAGCAAAAAGCTCACGATCGCTTTTAAAGTCGTAGCAACAAAGCTTATTACGAAGTCTCTTTGCATCTATTTTCTGCTTTGCATTTTGGATTTTGCACACACAAAGGTTGAAGGTAACAACAACAACGCGCTAAAAAACCTATGTTGTTGTTGCGTGCGTTAAATTTAGTTTGCTTCTTAATTCCTGAAATAAGTCGAGGCGCCAGCGATTTGTTGTGTGAGTTGAGAGAAATAACTCGCCAGCCCAAATGCAAAACCCAAAATCGGTGAAAAGTATGTAAGGGCTGGTGTCGCGCTTCTGCTGCTGTCAATTCCAAAGCGAACACCAACTTTTGCTTCGACATGAACGGAACCGAATCAACAGCAAAATCATAATGAAAATTTATGAAACGACGACTGCAGTCGCTAGCGCTTTGGTGAAAGATCGTTTTGGGCTTTTGGCTGCTGCTGTCGCTTTATATTAAAATCCAAAATTTGTACCTTATCGGTAAAATCAAAACATCTTTTTGGTTTTTCTGTAACGTTATTCAATGCAGCTCACATTAAAACAAATTTTGTTCCGAATAGAACACTTAATGTGGCCCACAGGACCAACAATGTCAAAGAAACCTCCCTAAACACACGTTTATGCAAATATCTCGTAATCCTAATGAGCTGACAGAGAAAACGGACAATTTATTTGAGTTCAGCGGCCAAAAAAAAAAAAAGGAACGGTTGCTAATTTCTCTGTCCAAATAAAGAGAACTTTTTAACGATATGCCCCTGCTCACATCGATTGGCCGGCAAAGTAGATTTACAAATTTTGGTGCAGACAAAAGCTAAAAAGATTGCGTGAATTGATGTAATGGGAGCATTGAAACAACAATATGTGGTAAAGGTCGTTATAGTTATCGCACAGAACTCGGAGAGGATCATGACGACAACGGACGAAAACGGCGAGTTGCTCTGCAGGGTACGTTCCACTTCATAAGATTTAGGAGGAGAGACGAATCTACATCACCAACAATTAGCTTATGCAGAAAAATTACACCTTGACTAGTCCTGTGGTCTTTTAGAGTGGGCAAGCTCAGAAGTCTTAGCCTATCTATATAGGGGAGGCAAACGGCGACCAGCATCACAGTTTAAGCCCCCGAGTGCAAAGAGAAACTATTTTTGAACCGATTATGGTATATTTGTATAGAAGCTGTACTGAGGGGGAGGGAAGCTATACTGACACAGATGTGGTCATTAAAGCAAAGCTTGTGATCATATAATAGCCCCATATCCTGAACTGAAGTAATACGGTCCAGAGCTCTTTGATCAATAACATATGTATTTTTAGCTAGGTTTAGTGTAGTAAAACGACATGAACTTGCATTTATTGTGAATAAGATAGAGCTTATTATCGTTGCACCAAGATTGAAAATAATTTAGGTCAAGTTGTAGACATTTATCAAGATCAATCGGAAGAAGAAAGCGTCATAGACAGCTTAACATGATCCGCAAAATATGGACTTGAGATGACTTAACAACCTGAGGAATATCATTGTTAAACAAACCAAAAAGTAATGGTCCTAAGTGACTACCTTGTGGTACACCAGAAGTAACACTTACTTTCTCAGAAGTTAAATCATTAAAGATGACTCGCTGTTCTCTGTTTGAAAAAATAGGAGGTAACCACACAAATTCGGGGGAACCCCAGAAACGTTTACCACATTGGTTTACTCGGGCGTGACATGGCTTCCATAAACAGACACTTTAATTCAACTTCATCTATACTTATAAATCTGTAGGCCCGACTGACTGACAGACTGAAATGTTATCAAACCACGCAGAAACTGCTTATCTTAGAGATGTAAGGTTAGTTTAGTTATGCAGGCGCGCACTAAGAAAGAAAATTAGAAAAATTTGTCCGCGAAGTTGGTGAAAACGCCAAAAAAAGTTTGTATGGGCTGTTTCGCTAACAGCACAAGAGAGAATGATAGAGAGAACGACTCACACTCACACAAATTTGGTATTTGTTGAATGTATGATGCAATAAGTATGGAGTAAGCCCGTCCGCGCTCGCTTCCAAAAGCAAAAGCTGTTTTTATTTTATGCTGGCAAATAAGTGCGAGTTGAAAGTGAAAAGTATTTAAAAGATTTTGTTGAAATGTTGAAATTGTTAGAGTGAGTGCAACATGTTCCTTCTCTGCTGACAGCCAACTAAGCCATGGACAATGAGTATTAGAGAGAAACTTTTCTCAGTCGACACCGCTTCTGCTAGAAATAAGTCAGCTGTTCGCTCTCACTTAGGCTCTCTAGATACTTTTGGGTCAGCTGTTTACTCGCACTTAAGCTCTCTGGATAAATTTGGCAATATGGTTGTCTCGTTCTAACCACAGTGATTTCCGACTGGCACTATAGTATCTTTTTGGGCATTATGGTTTAGCATCTCAAAGCTTATCTCCAATAATTATTGCTCCATGGCTAAGCACTGACAATAAAACACTAAACGAGAGAGCCGCTCACACGACCGGACCACCTTACTTGGCTCTTTGAGACAGATGATAGCGGCTATGACCACGTGTCTGTCACATGTCTAGATAGAAATAGCAATTAACAAGAGAGAGGAGGAGACACAGACCGAAGTGACTGGCCGGAGGGTGAGAGAGGAATGGGGGGGAAGAGGAAAGAGTGGTGAGCGCAGGAAGAGGGAGAGGAATGAGACGAGAAGGGAAAGAGTGGTAAGCATTGAAAAAGAGAGGGAGCTCAATCAAGAGCTGTGGAGGAGGTGGCTAGAACAAGGGGGAAATCCCATTTGAATTATAATTATAATTGAAGAGTGGCCGCCATAAGGTCAATTTGTTTTGACATTTAGTTCGTAATTATGTTAAAGTTTTATCCAAAAACATTGGGCGTATTCAGCAGATATTTTCGATTAGCGACTTGCGATTGCTGATGAGTCTCTGCTGAATAGAATTGATTACATACTTAAAGATATTCTGTGGCTTTAGTACTTTTCATCAATGCAAAACACTCGCACAAAATCTCCAATATTTATGGATTCGTTAAATAGAAAATTTCATATGAATGTCTGTACAAAGGTAGGCTGACCCAGCAATCGTTAACCAATCATACATTTTGTTCGATTTCTATTCAACAAACATGATAGAAAAATTTCGAATCCCAACCGCCCTCAATCGCCCAATCAATGTATTCAGAAATCGCAAATCGAAATCATAAATCTTTAAATGTAAATCATCTTACCCCCCCTTATTTTAAGAAATCGTATCGCTGAACACGCCCCCATTTCTCTCTTATACGCTCTTGTTTCGACAGTGAGTTTTCTTCTCACTCAACTTCTTACCCGATTCCAAACTCTCTTTAATTTTTGGGAAAGACTTAGGAATCTATACCTTCCCAATATACTTCCCAGTGCTGATGCTGCTGGGAAATCCACTATTTTTATATTTTTATGGGCGTGGGATGGAAATATTGCTAGGCCCGATATTAACATCAACTTGAAGGAAGGAATTAATATATAATTCCGGAATTTTCGAGTGCCTAGAAAATTTATTTTGTTGCTTTAGGACGGGATGGGAAAAAATTTTACATGTGTAGAGTGTCACTGCATTAGGTTCACATTACAAATTTCCACAACACCCACAGACACTGAGCACACCATTTTCACCAAAGCCACTGCTATCCTAAGATAAGGTTGTTTAGTTATGCAGGCGCCTAGAAGAAAATTAAAAATTTCGCATGGGTGAGGTGCAATAATGCTATTGTTCAGGCAACTGTCTGTTTCGCTATTTTCGCTATTTTTCTCTAATTTACCTCGTTATTTATATTAATAAGTTCGAGGGTCTACCATGCCCTTTCAACCTGCTGTGATCAGTGTAGAATTCAGTTCTGAGAAGAAGGATTTGCTGCAATTCTTGTCTGATTTCAGTACTGTATTCAGTGCTACCCGTAAAAATTCACCCATGATTACAGTACTGAATACCAGGCTTAAAAGAAGCAAAGGTCATGAAGTAGTAAATAGGCCCCGCCAGTGTTGAATTCGTACTTCTTCCAAATAAGGGCTTATTCAGTTTTTATTCACTTAGAGCGCGCGCACACATGCGGCTGAAAGATGAACTGACGGCTGAACTTAATTCAGTGCAAGCTAGAGTGCACAACAAACACTGGACTGATCTTAAAGATTCAGTCGTAAGCTCAGCTTTGCAGAATCAATCAAATATGTTTGTTTATTTCGGCTTGCTGACGTACTAAAATATCACGGTCAGCCGTCAGTTCATCTGTCAGTCGCATGTGTGCGTGCGCCCTTAGAGGTACTGAGAGGAAAAGATCAAAGTTTGTATTAAAAACTCTTTTCAGAGTTTAAGAATTCTTCAAAACAAATTTTATAAAAAGAAAAACGAGAAATTAAAGTCTTTTAGTAAAAGCTTTTAGCCTAGACTTTTTCTGTGAATGCACTTTCGCGTAACTCTGCTACATATTGACATCCCAATACCCAACTAGCTGGGGTGAAGAAATAAGTTGAGAACGGCTCACTTCCCATTCAACCCAAACCCCTGGCTTACTTAAGCAATCGAGGCAAATGTTTTATCGTCACTTTACTACACACACACACACACAGCCATTTTGTGTGTGTGTGTGTGTGCTTGGCATACAAAATGGCGCCAGTTTGCTTTTTCTGCCTCAATCTCAATCGTCGGAAATGTCTATCAGAGGGGCACAAAAAGTAAAGAAACAAAGCAACTTGAATCTCATGCTCGTGGCTTTTAGCAAAAGTTTAATAATGTTTAGCAAATTGCGCATACGACAAGTTGTACACCATTGTAAATTTAATAAAGCTTTTGGGGCAAATCAGAAAGCCAGCAATTATTTTGGTTACGCAATTACCGACAACAACAAAACAACAACAAACAGGTTCAATGGGCTTAAATAATTTTCTCAAGGCACAAAACAAACAAATAAATTCAATGCAAAAGAGCAAAAACTTTTCCCTCCAAATACAAATACAAATAGTGAAAGTTTTACACCAAATAAAGCGAGAGGGGAAGTCACAAAAGGGCGTCTACCAAATTGCCACACAATTTATTAGTATTGTTTGGTATAAACAGCAAATGCGGTTGGTTTATTAATTAATTTCCAATCTAAGGAGTATCTGCAGCCATATATGCTTGCCACTTGTTAAACTCATTAACCCCGCCAACTCTATGAGGTTACCAGCAGGTATAGCCCTGGCAGCATTTTAATTTCTTTTTAATGCAGCAGCCACTCAAAGTCTTAACTTTTTACTCCAGCCAAAAAAAAAAAAATTAATTATCGTAGACAAACAGCCGGAGAGCGAGTGGCAAATCATGGCAAGTAAAATTGTAAGCCGCTCCTTAGGCCTGGCGTTTTTCATTATATGAGCACGACACTCGAGCCTTGTTAAGCTAAAAATAAATTGCTTATTAAAAAGCATCCCCAGCGCACGACGGTCGCGGGTTGGATGGAGGTGGGCCACTCATTTACACTTCAAGAGCCAGCAAAAGCGTGAATTAAGTGACTGAGGAGTAGACAATGCGCTGCCTGTGTGCGCTTGGGTGTGTGGGTAGGTGACAAGGCACGGTGAGTCCTTGAAGCAATCGACTTAATGCGTGACTCTGGCATTGCTCTGCGTATATTTAGTTTGCATTTACATTACACAGACATCAGCACACATGGTTTCATCCTCGCACATTTAATTTTCTACACATTGCTTCATGTCCTGATAGATTAACTGGGTATCGGGGGATGCTCCCAGCTGCTCTTGTGTGTGTGTGTGTGTAAATGAGCGCTTTATAAATATGTCCTTGTCAGCGTCCGAGGAGCAGACGACAATTTGCCTCTATGGCTGATTGGATAGCACAGAGCAGCAGTTCGAAAGTCAAGGTAGTCTCTTGCTCTGGTCATATGTGTGTGGGCCGAGTGTTTCCTGCACGCTTCAATGAATTTTTGTCAACGTGATTCGCATTAGAATGTTTATTCAAATGAGCAAATAATTTGTTTGTTTGCTGTATGTAAAAGGATCGACGGTTTGAAGGTCCTGTAGAATACAACTATGTATAGGCTTACTTATCCCATCTTGATCCAAAAAACTAAGCTAAGCTCTTAGCATTTTATGAGTGCAATTATGTGTGTGTGGGTTGGGAATTGGTTTTAACTTGGTGTGAGTTCAAGTTCCTTTTGATATAAATTTCTAACAAATTACAAATAAATTGGAGTTGTCTTGGCGTCGCCATCGTCAACCACCCCCAAAGGCGTCGCCTAGTGAGCCCCACAAGTTATTTAAAATATGCAAATTTCTTGCCGTTTGCCACGCACCCACAACCACCCCCTGCCCCTTTGGCATTTATTGCTTTTCGTTTAAAGTCGTTTGAAGACAATTTGCTAACCATATCCCCGTCATATAACACAACCCAATCACATTTGTTCAACTTTTTTAATTAAACATATAAATCCATGTTAAACCTTTGGTTCACTTTTTTTTGTTGTTGTGGCCAGTGTCTTACTTTTTGATTGATGTGTGTGTGTGTTTTTTTTTTTTTTTGTGGCTTCACTTGGCCTGCAAGTCAACACGAATGGGATTCCATTCACTTTTTGCGCATTTATTTTATTTATTTACTCACCCACTGCGAATGCAGTCAATGCCAACTGGGGGCAATAAATATCAATTGTTTTAAGCGCTTATGATTGAGCGACAGTTCCGATTTGGATATTGAAAATATAGGGGGGGAGAATATACAATAATTGTTGTCAATATATCTTTTATGCAGTGAGTGAAACAAGAAATTGGAAATACTTTTGTTCATAAATCATTGAAGTAGTTTTGGTTGGGAAACCGATTTCTACTAGAAATTTTCTAAAAAAAAGAGGGAAGGCAAGGCTGAAAACTATAAATTGTATTACACTTGTCCACAAGGCCCAGTATATTGAAGGGTTGGTAATGGTTCTAAATGAATTTTGTGTGCTTATCACGAATCTATTTTCAGAAATTATCCATCACGGCGAGATACAGCATACATACAACATACTAAAATATAGGACCATAAAACCAATTTCGAACCAGTTTAAAACCGGTCCTGAACCATTAAAATATCCAAGTTCAAATCAAGTTCCTAGCTTAAATAACATCTGAAATATTTCTCTAAACTAGTTTTGAACCGCTTCGAAACTGGTTCGGTACCTGTCCTGATCCAGTAAAATATCCTACTAAATATTATCAACCTTTAGTATACATTTCAAGTTAATAGCTTAAATAATTGCTGAGATATGGCTGTTAACCATTTTTTAACCGGTTCGATACGGTTCCATTCCCATCCTGATTCAGTAAAATATCAAACTCCATATTACCAATTTCTAAATAACTTCTGAGATGTGGCTCTGAACCATTTTTTAATCGTTGTAAACCGCTTTCGTAAATGTAAGATTTTGCCAATCTAGAGGGACTTTATTCAATAGCAGTCGTATTTTAAAAGCTATCGATTTGAACTTTGGACTGAATGAAAGAAATTTTAGGACGGAAATGTTAAAGTAGGCGTTGCACCTTAGAGGGCATAAAATAAGTAAAAACCAGAAATAATTTTAACATACAACCCGCAATAAAAAAGAAAAAAAAATTTTTCAAAAAAGTATCAGTTTGGTATTTTTTGTTTTAATTTTAGCAAATTAAAAAATTTTTTTAATTAATAATAAATTTTTTTATTTTGATTACTTTTGTTAAATGCTCATGCTTTTGCTTGTATTTTCAAAATTATTGGCCGTAAAAATGAAAAAATGGTTGCGTTTTAGAGGTAGTTCATAAATTGAAAAAAAAGCAATTTTCATATTTTTCACATTATTTTTTAATTAAAAAAAAACAACTTTAAGTTGGTAAAAAGATTTAGCGAAATTATTTTTGAACAACTTTCTTCACTTGATTGATCATAAGATAGTTTTTATAATTCTTCCGCAGCGGTTTGAGGTTGAAGGCGCTACATCAATCCCATAATTATCGCCTTTTATTGTGCCCTGAAGCCAAATTGCATTATCGGTCATAAATCTGGATTTATCTCTTCCTGATTTAGTCCAACTCAACTCAAATTCATGGCACTTTTTTATGTTAAGTGCAACTTCAACTTATTATAAACAATATCATGGCCAAAAATTATCGCTGCGTGCTCTAGGAGTGAGTTAAGCTTAACGGTTCTTACGTTGCTTGACCAAACCTCGAAAAAACCCTGCGCGTGTTATTTCACTCATTGCTTAATTGAAGGCCTTTGGGCAAAATATGGCCAACATTTTATTTTTGATCCTGATTCAGAATAATTTTCTGCAGACGAAGTATGTTCCGGTTGATTTCAATGCGATTGTTGTTGTTGGGGGTTTTTATAAAAATAAATTATTATTAAAAATATACTAACATTTTGGCACTCATCATTCAATAATAAAAATGTTGTGTGCCACTTATTAAGTCCCTTTATAGCGCTACAAATCAATAATGCTCCAACAATTATGGAAAAAATGAGTTTGACTGCTCACAGTGCCCACACGATCCAATTGCACCGTTATATTTTGAACAAACAATTTTTTTTTTTTTTTGGGCTTGATTTCGTTACATTTCAACATTTCTAAATTGACTTGTAAAGCTCATTGGCCTTAAAAATATATATATATATTTTTATTTGGATTTTGCGACCTGTTTTTGTCAAAGGATTTTTTCTATCTGGCTGGTTTGAGGTCGGTGAAGAGTTACCCATATAAATATAAAATAATGGACGGCCACGCGCATAATGTTTGCAATAACAACCAAAAAAGGTTTCCCTATTGAAAAACAAGCAAAACAAATACCCCTGTGTATTTAAAAAAAAACCGCCGTGACTCTGCTAAGGAGGATCATTGGGCAGATGGTCCAGCCACCTTGCAGAGCTCATAAGAAAAAGAAATTAATTACAACAGTAATTGGAAAGTAAGAACCAACACGTTCAAAAAGCATAGCAGAATTCCAGGCTGAAACGTGATCTCGACTCTTAGCAATATGAATATGCAATACAGAGTCCGCTGATGATAAAATGTGGTTATCTTTGAAACAGCGATCGTTGTACGGACATACCAATTGCTATTCCAAATTGTTGTAATTAATCTCTGTTGATTTGTGTTGATTACATTTAATAGTAATTCTTCACCGACCTCAAGCCAGCCAGATACAAATAGTTTTTTTTTTTCAATTAAGTCCCCCTAGATTGGCAAAATTTTACAAATTGCATCGGTTTACCCCTCTTTATAATAATCTAAACTCGAATGAGAATTTTTTGAAATTTCGTCATTTTTTTGAAAAGTTTCGCCATATAATTAGTGAGTTTAGCTGGCTCTAGGTCTGAAAAAGTTGCGTTTGTTTACAACTGTAAGCAACTTATGCATTATACACCAAAAAGAGCTGGTTGCCTATACGGTACCGTTTGATCATCCTCCCAACTGAATCTTCAGTTGGCTTTTTGCTGAAGAAAGCATAATTTCACCTGACTCTCCATACAATCAATGCTTTGATCAGTTGGGAACCGCAAAAACAATGAAAAGAAAAATAGACAAGCCATGATGCTTCCAACATCTTGGTGGTAATGATTCAGATTCAGCTTAAAGCTCAAATTTCTAGATGCCAAAACTTGAGCTTTTGAGCGAGTTTAGAAACGAGTTTGCGTTCTGTCTTTAAACTTTTGCTAGTTTCGTTTACAAAACAAGTTTCGCCCTATATTTTGGTTTCTTCAATCTGCAACTCTTATTTGCCAATGTCTGCGCTTTCGTAAATTACTCTTCTAATAAATATATGTGTCTTCAATTACCGTTTATCCAATATTCATAATAATCTTAGGTGCTTTGAAAATTTTGAAAAAATCGCGATTTTTTATCATTGGATCTGAAGCTTTTTTCACCAACTCCTGAATTGTTATCTAAACATTAAGCGTTCCTATGAACAGTCTTAAAATAAGTTAGAAAAGTATAACCATTAAAAAAAATGTATATAGCAAATGTTAAGCTCCATGTTATCAGCTATCATTGTGCCCAGTTTCATCATAATCCTTTCAGCCATTTGTGCGTGAAAGCGCTTTCATAAATACACTTTAAATAATTTTCAAATTTCTCGGTTTTTTGGACTGTTTACTGACATGAGGTATAGTCTTTGACGTTTTCCTAATCGGTATTAACCTACACTCAGAAATTAATTCGTTCAAAATCTACCGAAATCAAGCCCATTCGTTGACAAAAGTACAGTAATCCCGCTTTTTCTTAAACCGTGAAAAGCGGGTGTCATATTATGAACATTTTGTGCTCACTTTATGAACGGCTTGGGCATGTCTTAAGAACATTTTGTGATCGCAAATAAACGCTGGGAAAAAATGTTTCTTATGTTTTCTTTTTGTTTTCAAAAGTAAATTTAATTTAACATTTTATATGAAATTAGTTTTCAAAGTTTCTTTCTGATTTCCTTGTTATACCCTGTACCCATTAAAAATGGGTAAAAGGGGATCATGAAGTTGTGCAAATGTATGTAACAGGGAGAAGGAAACATTACCGACCCTATAAAGTATATATATTCTTGATCAGCATCAACAGCCGAGTCGATTTAGGCATGTCCGTCTGTCCGTCCGTCCGTCTGTCCGTCTGTCTGTATGAACGCGTCGATCTCAGAGATGGTAAGAGATAGAGGTTTGACATGTATGGGACAAATGCTTCTTTTATCTGTACGCAGATCAAGTTTGTTTCAAATTTTGGCCACGCCCCCTCCCGCCCCCGCAATTGAAAAAAACGTTATATCTCCCACAGTTTTGAAGATAGACGATTCGTACTTTCTAGAGATAGTTAGTAATTAGCAAAATAAATCGATTTGCCACAGAAATGATAAAATCGGATGAACGGTTCAGAAGTTATGAGCAAAAAAGCCAAGCCCCCCGCTACCACCCCACCCACCCTAAAAAATGTTGCATACTTTTCGGTAAGAGCCGACTTTAACTTACGCTCTCGTTGTCAATTGTACAGGGTATATTGAAGTCGGGCTACTCGACTGCAACGGTCTTACTTGTTTTTATTTTATTGACTTTGTCTGCAGAAAGCAGGATCAAACCCCAAAACCTCCATGCTACTTAACAAAAGAGACGGAGTCGGTACCATCTCGCCCAACCGACCTCACTCGAGACGTTGCAGCGAATTGCATTCTTAAGGCAAAGTCAGGAATGTTTAATGCGGAAAAATCGAATCCGCGTTTTCGCGAATTTTTATACCCGTTGCTCGTAGAGTAAAAGGGTAAGTCGTCCAAATGTATGTAACAGGCAGAAGGAATCATTTCCGACCATATAAAGTATATATCTTTGATAAGCATCAACAGCCGAGTCGATTTAGCCTTGTCCGTCTGTCCGCCGTCCGTCCGTCAGTCCGTCGTTCTGTATGAACACCTAGATCTCAGAGATGGTAAGAGATAGAGGTTTGACATGTACGGGACAAATGCTTCTTTTATCTGCACGCAGAGCAAGTTTGTTTCAAATTTTGGCCACGCCCCCTCCCAACCCCGCAATTTGGAATATATCTCCTACAGTTTTGAAGATAAAGGATTGTACCTTCTAGAGAATTAATTTAATTAGCAAATTGAATCGATTTGTCGAAGAAATGATAAAAAATAAGCTCGGGATTGGTTCTCAGAGTTATAAGCAAAAAATTTAACCCACCCCCCCCCCCACAAACCTCAAAAAATTTTATACATTTTTGGATGGTCAAGCACTAAGGAACGCGGGAACACTGTTAAAAGTAAAGTTCAATGAAATTTTGGATTCATAAGGACTAAAAACATTTTCAATAAACTTGAACCTCATTTAATAAAAGTTCTAATTATATGGTCTCTATAATATCTCACCCTCAATAATATGAATTGGAGTCCTAACCAGAAGGGTATGAGCAAAAACAACATGTAGGAAAGCCTAGTAAAACTTGAACGAAAAGAACGTTTAATATCGTACTTGAAAGTATGGAACAGGCTACTTTTAAGCGGCATGCGTTATCACTACCCTTAAAAAATTCATAATATCTTTTCCTTTATGTAAAATTTAACAAAATCCTGAATTGAACCGAATTTATTACGCTTTTCGGTTCGCAGTTCAGCTTACAACTTTAGTACGACTTGGCTAGGAAAGGTTTAGTTGGACTTCTTAAAATCAGAGCTTTTTTAAAAAATATTAAATAAAACAAACTAATTCACTCGCCATCACCCGGTCTCTCTCAGTTATCTAGCTAGAGCCCGTTTAAGGCTCAAAGTGAATTAAAGTGATATAAATTTGTGCTGAAATCACTTCAAGTTGCGGCTTTTATTGTCGGTTGATGGGATGACCACACGCACCTGGTCTACACTCGACACTTGTCAAAAACGTTGACAAAAACTGTGCTTCATTTGCCCTCTCTCGCTCTCACTCTGTCATGCGAATGCGGGATGAGAGTGTCCACAATCATGGCAGGCATTTGCCAGTCCTACCCATAAATCAATTTCATTTTTATTGCGTATGCCGTTTGTGTCTGCAGTGCCAACTTTTACATGATGGCCCATTGCCGACAATTTTTATGTCGTTGAGTTAATAAACCAAAAAACGACAACACAAATACATAAATATTATTTTAAACCTCAATGAAATATTGCATACCATTTTTGACGAATATGTGCAAGGAAATGAATGTACTTTTAAATAAATAAACTGCTACTAAGCCCAGCCATTTATATAGCGAACATAAAAGGAAACCTTTGATTTGCATTTTAAATGCTATTTGCATAACAATGAAACCCTTAATCAGTCAGGTGAGGGTAAGAAAGGGGCTTAGAGCGATTTTTTGTTTTGGAAATTATCAAGAATCCCCGCGTTGTCTGCACAGACAGCATGTTTTCTATAGCGGCAGTTAGAAACCCGAATAACACACACATAATAGCTTCGCAAATCAGAGATATTTTGATCGACAAAAATACAATAAAACTTATGTGTATACTAGGACACGTTGGTATTCCAGATAATGAAGCGCCAGATAAAGCAGCAAAACTGGCTCAAACAGACACTGTGCTACATTCTACTAAATATAATGGAAAAGGCTGATCTACTTCGTCTCATCTTCAATCACATAAAAAATAAGCACATTTCGGACTCACCACTACAGCCAATTCAATGCGGTTGGCACAGCGCCACAATACCCTCCTGAAGCCAAAGTTCCACACATGCGTATCTTTACTCGCCTTCGACTAGGACACACGAAACTTACAAATCAATTCCTTCTTGAAGGGCAGCCGCCACCAAACTGCAGTCTATGCAACTCCCATTCATATTCTAACCGAATCGTCTTACAAACGAACAACGCTTGCCAATTATTGAATTTTATTATCAAAATGCGTGCTGTGTTAAGAAAGTTCATCGCGCGCTTCTTCCATTTTGTGGTCAGTTTAATCGACCCACTGAAGCGGCTATTCGGGCTATTGTGACTAAATTTCGCACCAAATTTACATTGTTGGACATTAAACCACCAACAGGCTTACGCAGAGAGCAAACTGAAGAAAATATCGCAGCTGTATCGGCCAGTGTTATGATGACAATCAATTATCGATTCGTCGCCGTTCGCAGCAATTGGGCCGCTGTTACTCAACAACGTGGAAAATTTTGCGGAAGGATTTAGGTGTGAAGCCTTTCAAAATACAGCTGGTGCAAGAATTGAAGCCGAACGACCTACCGAATTTTGGAATGAATATCAGCCCAAAGAATTGCAAGAGCTACCAATGCATCCAGAAAAAGTCACAGTTTGGTCACAGACATTAGAATATAAAGATGAGAATAAGAGATGAGGTCTGACGCTGAGATAGTGGACGAATTCGCCAATGGACTCGAGCGCAGATTCATGCCCTTTAACCTCGCCTCTCCGGAAGATGTTGCTGCTACGCGAGCTTTTGTAGAGGCTGACACAAGGCCCTTATCTCCCAGGAGACCTATCTTCCCCGATGAAATCCGTCAGCAAATCAAACAATTAAAACCGACCAAGGTTAAAGCCTTTCCTGAGAAGGGTGTCCTGCTGGCTATGCTGTTTAATTCGATAAACCGATTCTGTCACTTCCCCTCCCAATGGAAGTGCGCAGTAATTGTGATGGTCCCAAAAAAGGGGAAAGAGACTGACTCCCCTGATGCTTACCGTCCAATAAGCCTGCTGCCTACATTCTCCAAAATATTCGAGAGAATATTCTTGAGACGTATGTTGGCCGTCAGTGCTGTGGACGAAGCTCTTCCAGAACACCAATTTGGATTCCGTTTGCAATCACATCCTGGAGACTATGGAGAAGGACTCCTACTGCTCAGCTGTCTTCCTCGACATTCGACAAGCATTTGATCGCGTGTGGCATGACGGCCTGCTTTTTAAGCTCAAGCCCCTCCTCCTAACTGAACAATTCGATTTGCTACGCTCCTTTCTCGAAGGTCGCTGCTTCATGGTCCAGCTTAGGGACGAGCTCTCGAGCATCCGACGCATTCGTCCGGGTGTACCTTAAGGAAGTGTACTTGGCCCAGTACTGTACACCATGTACACCGCTGACTTGCCGGTCCCAGGTGCACAAAACACATTGGTAGCCACTTATGCTGATGACTCCGCTTTCCTTGCTTCCAGCCCCAACGCCAGCAGAGCGTCAGCCTCAGTGCAATCCTTCTTGGACGGCTTCAGTGCTTGGGCTTCCCGCTGGAATATTGCTGTCAACCCGGATAAAAGCCAGCACTGCACCTTCACAAAAAAGAGAGGCAAAACACCGAGACTTAAGCTGAACGAATCAGTCATACCACACTCGCCCTGAGTCAGGTACACTGGACAAGAGACTTACTTGGTCTGACCACATTAAACAAGATGTGGCTGTCACTTACGCGAAGGCTAACAAATTGGACTGGCTCCTTAGACCGAGATCTGGGCTTTCATTACGCGCAAAGATTTTAAAACTCAAGTCAATAATCATACCGACCTGGACCTGGGGTATCTGCCTCTGGGGTACTGCCTGTGACACCTCCATTAAAAAGGTCGAGACTATGCAGAACAAAATCTTGCGCAGAATGCTCGGTGCAACCCGGTATGTGCGCAACTCCACCATCTACAAAGACCTTGGTATTCTTCCAGTCTGCTCCCAGATCAACCACCACACCAGCAGATACAATGACCGCTTAGTGGCCCACACTAACCGCCTCGCCAATGATCTGGCAACAAAGAGAATTCGAAGACGACTGAACAGACGACACCCCTCCGACCTTTGGATCCACGGAAGGCTACCAACAGGCCGTCTCCTGGGTTCACCCTAACTGGCTCTCATTTTACCAGTAATGCTACTTCTCCAGCCAACTGGCAACCTGTTTTTATTCCTGTTCCTGTAACCTCATAAAAATTTGTAAGCGGATTGAGTTCCGTGCATCCTTTTTGTCTTTATATGAAAAAAATACGATTTTTTTGCACATGATTTTTTTCCCCTGGCTTTTCATCTGGCTTTTCGCTCTCTTGAAATTTTGTCGAGAAGCCAGAGAGAGAGAGCGCTCTAGAGCCAGCCCCGTTTTTGTACGCATACAGCGAAAGCCAATGACTGTAAGTGTGCACACGTATTCTCAAGCATTACTCACACAAGCAAGTGGGCTGGCGGCATCATTGGACCGTACTTCTTCAAAGATGATGCGAATCGTAACGTAACTGTGCATGGTGAGCGCTACCGTGAGATAATATCCAAATGCAAGAGCTTGACTTGCATGACATGTGGTTTCAACAAAACGGTGCCACATTCCACACAGCACGCGCAACAATGGACTTATTGAGAGGCGAGTTCGATGAACATTTTATTTCACGTTCGGAAGCGTTCAATGGGCCGCCTAGATCGTGCAATTTAATGCCTATAGACTATTTTTTATGGGGCTGTGTTGAAGCTCATGTCTATACAGACAAGCCTGCTTCAATTGATGCATTGAAAGACAACATTGAAGCATTTATTCGTGAGATACCGGCCGAAATGTTGGAAAGAGTATGCCAAAATTGGACTAAGCGGATGGACCATTTGAGGCGCAGTCACGGTCAACATTTGCATGAAATAATCTTCAAACATTAAATTATATGGACCGTACTATCGATTCAAATAAAGATTTCATGCATTTTTCTGAATTAGCTAGCTGTTTAAAGATCACCCTTTATATTGACATTTTTTAAAGGAACTGAACCCCGCTCACGTCTTCTTTAAACCAAGTTGCTTCCAAAAAAAACGACTTGAAGTATTTTAGCCCTGAAACGTTCGACCTGAAAAAATCCTGGCTACACCACTGACCGGATCAAATATCGGTTCATTTTTGATATTCAGTTTTGCAGCCCTGCGTCTGTACCTTTTCCCCAGTTGAATAAGCTTCTCGCTAAAATTTTCTTGTCCCATAAATGTTATTTATTCCAAGGTTCCAACATACCTTTATCGTTTTAATCAGCCACAGCTCTGATGTCCTGCAAAAAAAAAGAAGGCGAAAAGAAAATGCAAAACGTTAAAGGGTTTTCATATTAGAAATGTATAAAAAGTTTTCTTTTTTTTTTTAATAAAAAATGGCTTTGGTCTTAAAATTGTGAAAGAAAAAGGACAGCGAACAATATGTAAATAGTATGTGCTAGATGCTTTTGCTAGCCTGGACAGGCATTTTGCCTGCTTGGAATTTAAATTTGTTGCTAAGCCTCGAGAAATGCGCGTCGCTTCATTTTGGGGTCCAGTCACAGGCGACCCTTTTATGTGACGTATTCTCTTTTTTTCCGGAGCGGGGTCTAACAATAAAATTAAATATTCTATTTAATGGCGTCGTTTTATGCCAGACGCGTCGCAGTTACTTGAAGTTACTTTTGCGGGGGGCGGTTGCATTCGCGGCTTAGACACCAAAATGTACCTCTGTAAGCCCCCCTTTTTGCTATCAAAACAATCACAAAGTAAATTGCATTCACATTTTATCAATTTTATTGTCAGTTTTATGCCTCCAGAAACAAATTTCCCAAACGACGTCCTTGTCCTCGCCAAGAGCATACAAATAAAAAAAGATTTTATTGACAAAAAAAAAAAACCAACATCCCTTTTTTTTTTATTCTAATTTTGGCCTCGCCTTTCCTTCATTTTGTGGGTAAGCTTATCTGGTTTCCCTTTGTTTGCTTTTGTTTTAGGCTAAAGCAATTTGGTGTTTCGTTTAAATTAGATATTATCTTGTGGGTGCAATCAGATGGCAAACTTAAAGTAACGTCTGTTTAAATTCAAAAATCGATGCCTCAATTAAGCTGACCACGAAAATGTACAGATGAAAAAATGAACAACAATATTTTCGACAAGAGGCCGAAGGATGCTTCAATTTATGCCACAAAATTCTGCTCAATAGATATTTAATACTCAGCAATTTTTTTTTGTTTGCCCTGCAAACCGCGAGGAGGCTACAACCGCAGCTCGGGCAAACAGTGCTCGAAGTTTTCCTTCTTTCCGAAGGTCGTAATGAGTGCCTCGTGGTGGCGGATGAATGAATGGGAGCAGGTCAGGCTCAACATTTGTTTACATAATATGTTCTTGTATTTTTTTTTTTTTTTTTTTTTGCAGATTTTACATATTTTTTAATGATTTTTTTTGTGGTTTTTTCTATTTACAATATCAATACGGTTTGTTTTTTTCTGCCTATAAGGGAGACTGTCTTCTATCTTTTTTGTTTTAATTTCAGTCTCTTTCTTCTTTTAAAGTTTCTAAATAATTAAATATAAATTTATTTTTATTTTTTTTCTTTTGGTTTTATATATATATAAATAATTTAAAAGGGAAAACATGTTATAAAATTTAAATTTGCTTTTTTTTATGTATAATTACAATAATACTGACAAAATTTGTTTCCTATACTCCAATGTTGATTTTAGGAACCTGACTAAATTCGTCCAATCGTTTGCGCTTGAACAGTTAAGCACATCAATTAAGGCGCTTGTATCCAAGATGGCTTGACCAAAGTGCAGAACTCTGAACTCCCTTAGTACAGGACATCTTCCCAGAAAATGCTGGATATCTTCAGATTCTCCTGTATTGCATAGGGGGCAGATATGGCTTTCCACTTGCTGGTAAATGTTTCCCTGGAGCAAAATCATATCACATCTGGCTTTCATCACCCACGAAATGTCTCTCGGCTTTATATTCAGATACCTTTCTCTATCACTGTCTAGATATTTAAAGAATCTGGTGATACTACTGTTTTTCCGTTGCAAATATAAATCCTTCTGAGTGCTTTTTAGCGTTGCCAGCATTTGTGCGCATAATGCCTCGAGATTTCCAAGTCGTGCCAATCTAAGCAATTTGAGACACATAATGCTTTTAATTCCTTGGCCCAAAATATATTTTTTTTGAAGGATTTTTTGAGCTAGTAGGTTTGGAACCGTTCGGATTTATACTCAAAAAAAACCTTGGCAATATAATTGACATGTTGTCCAAAAAGAAAAAAGGTGGGCATACTCTATATTGCCTTCCAAAGCGAGTGCATAGTCCGGTGTTGTTGGAGGCAGGTTTAAAATTTTTTTCAAAAAGAAAAGCTGGAACTTATCGACCTCTTTAAAGCAGCTATAACCCCAAATCTGTGCAGCTTAGATTTGTATAGACCTACACACGGCATTGCACAGTGGTTGCGTCCATAGGACAAAAATCAAAAAATCGATCACAGAATTTTTGAACAAAATATAGACAAATTGTCTCTTAAATGTCCAATCTTCTTAATGGCAATCCGGTTTTTTCTGAAACACGGGACTTTACAAAATTGCCTTGAAAGCGTGAGCACTTGTTCAATTTTGCAAGCAGCTGCACGCAGGCCGAATATTTTACAACAAAAGCGATCTTCAAAGTGTTCAGTCGATTAATTACGTTCCCGAGTTAAAACTATTTTTAGTGGATTTTGAAGATAAAGGTATTTATTTTAAGTTCCTATATTAATAAAAGCCAACTTGCGTTGTATTAATATTGAAATTACTGCTTTAGTTTATTCTGTTTTTTGAACATTTTTTGCAGTCTTTATAATGTTTACTTAAGGTTTTAACTGTGTTCCCCAAGATCCCCCGATTCATTTCTTTTTCAGTGGATTTGTGTGTATCTTAAGATAATACAAAATTAAAGTTAGTACAGATATTTGCAGATGTGTGCACAATTAACAATATACTAACTCGTTTTTTTTTTCAAGGTCAATTTAGCCTTCCGAAGCAGCTTCTTTGCCTTGTAGTTGTGCTGTGTCTTTGTGTTCGTCATTCGTGTTTAGTGTTCTTATTAAGTTTAAATTATAATTTTGATTGCACTTTCTCTTTTTCCATTTTATTTTGGCAGGCGACTATTATCAGTGTGTATTTACACGCTTCTATATTTTTCAACTGTTGGTGCACAGAAATGGGCACCAATGCAGAAAAATTACTGGAGGCGATGATGTGCAAAGCAGTATTGAAAATATCGGCTACATGTCCGAGATGAGCGATCTTACAAAATGTATTGGGTACATATGTAAAAATTTATGCATTTTGGATTCAATACAAACGTAAAAAAGCATCAGTTTTTGAGTATCAATCCAATTGTCTTAATGAAAAGGAAACAGTTTCAAAAAAACGCACAAAAATGGTTAAATGACCCCCGCGTGGGACGTCCGAAAGTAGATTTTAGTTATCAAAGAGAACAAAGCGACGAAGAATTGCTGAGCTGAAACCGATGAACCTGCTGTTGTTGCTACAATCGTGCAACATTCCAACAAATAAATTGTGCACCAAAGCTAATATCGATGAGGTTTTATCGCTACCTTGAAACAATAAGAGCAAACATCAATATCACGGCAACGGATTGTAAAACTTCAGGATGATGTTCTTTGCCGTGGTTTGTTTAAAGTTTTTTATATTTTTTTTTTTTATTTGTGTTTAGATAAGTATATTTTTCAAACTTATCTTTTGTATGGCAGCTATACTATATATAGTTTTCATAAAACTTGTCGAAATTATTTGAAAGCATAGAGGACTTATAAATACGAGGTTCGGAGACGTTGGCATGGAAAACAAAAAAAAGTTTTTTCTTACTAAAACTACTTTTTCAACCGATCGTTCCTATGGCAGCTATAGGATATAGTCGTAAGATACGGTAAATTTTTTTATAAGTTCAAAATACTAGAATTTTGGTGAAAACATAACGATATACCGATTGTAGACTTTCCATTTGGAATTTACGGGTAAATTCCTATTGTAAACCAATTTACTCCAGGACACATTTATGCTTGTTTTGGCTAGCTCTGTACGCTTCTGGACGTGTTTCTGAAATGATAGCTTTGGCGTGATAGCAGTATTCTGAGACAATCTTTACAGGCAAGTCTTTAAACCTCAACATTTTTCCCTTCTGCTAGACGCCCGCCTCGCCTGAATATCATTATTTCAGACTTCGTCATATTAACCTCCATATTCCAGCGGTCGCAATATTCTTCCAAGCGATAAATCATGCGTTGCAATACTCCTGGATCGTCGGCTAAGATAACAATGTCAGCAGCGTATAACAGCACACGAAAATTTACATCTCCTATGTGCACGCCTCCACCCAGGCATTCGTGGATATCATTTAAAAATAGTGTAAAGAGGAGTGGTGACATAAGACACCCTTGCCTTACGCCCGATTTGACCTCAAATGTCTCTGACAATTCTTCTCCAGTCCAGACCGCCGCTCGTGTATCGCTGTAGATGCGCTCAATAAAGTTCAGAATTTTGTTCGAGACTCCGTCCTGGGAATTTTATTAAAAGCTGCCTTGAAGTCGACAAAAAACGCATAAACTTTTTTCTTTGATTCCATTTCAGATATATGTACTATGGATGTAAGGTTGAAAATGTTATCCATGGTAGAATATTTTCGTCTTAAACCTGCCTGAAACTCATTTAATACGTTGTATTCATCAGCCCATCTCGTCAGTCTATCGTTGAGAACACCCATCAGAATCTTCGCCGCACAATTAATGAAGGATATTCCTCTGTAGTTTGATTCAGAGTTTATATCGCCTTTTTTGTAGATGGGAAATATGATGCTTTTTGAGCAAGCGGAGTCTATGCTTTCCCCTTCATACATCCTATTAAAAGTATGAGCCAGTTCTTCCAGGTTATATAGCACTCGTAGCTTAGTCTATCTTCTGAAGCATTTTCTGGATCTCCTCAACAGTTACGCAATTATCCAGAAGTGCTATTTCGAACCAGTCTCTCGCGTACTCAATATCCGGAGCTATTTGCTGCTGATTTAAAAGTTCCTTGAAGTAGCTTTGGAAATCCTTAGCTGCCACAAATTGTCCCAACTCGGAAGCACGTTCCTTTGAGCTGACGTGATAATTGCCACCATTCCTTGCTATCTTTGATTTGATCTAGCTTAATTTCGAGGTCTTTTTTTATCGTGATTTTTCACAGGTTACATAAATGCTTAAACAGCTGGTTTTTTTTACCGTATAGTATGCGAAGTGACTCGTCCGCCGATTTCCGACATGTGTTAAGTGCGTCAAACACCACTTTTCTTGCCTTAAAGCACTCATTGTCGAACCATTTCTCTCTGCTTTCGGGGACTTTTATGGGGCAGGGCTTCCTCGATTACATTTCGCTTATCATGTAGCTGAAGTTCCGATTTTTCCTGTCGCATCTTACGTAAATTTAACTTCACTCTGTCCTTATACTGCCATATATTTTGCGGGTTCGGCTGAAGTTTTCGTAAATGGTTTCAGGCCTTCCCTTTTTTTTTCCTTTTTTACCCCCAAATAGTCGAATGGGTAAGTGGTCTGACCATGATTTGTTGTCCACTTCGAAATCCCTCAACTCGCCCCAACAGACTACAGGCTACAGGCCACAGTACTTATGAAGGTGTAACTGCCATCTTTGAATCGTCCAATTAATGGGTAACATTTAGTCGATTGCTGTTGTCAGGTCAACGTCAACCCCCCTAACAAAAAGAGAAACTTTTTTACAAGGCGCGAAACTCCCCCGTTTTTGGTTCAATCTTGGCATATTACAACTCACTTTCCTGCTGAATAAAGGAAGGAGAGTAACTTGGGGTTGCGCGGTTGCCACACACACACACACAAACACACAAAGCAAGCATAATTGCGCTTTGCTTCGCAGGCAAATGAAAAACGCGCGGCAATATTTGAAGCTGGCGAACTTTTCAAGTGTAAGAAATTTAATTTCGAAATGTAGGTTTAACGAACGGAAATTGCTTTCGCTGGCACAGAAAATAAAACTGGAGTAAGCAGTTGTTGTTGTTGTTGTTATTCTTAGTACTTTACAACCCAGCACCAAAGGCGTAGAAAAAAAAAAAAGATTTCTCATTTAGCCATTTGTTTACTTAACTTTCTGATTGAGCTCGTGGCTCATAACAGAAAGAAAAATTGAAATTATTTAAGCACTTCTGTTGGTTGCCTGGCCTGGATTTATTCAAATAATTGCACTTGATTTGTTTTTGAGAAGCACTTGGCAAAGCAATTTGTTTTTTTAAGGGCGGATGCGGTTGATAATAGGCGTTAAATCCGAGA
The DNA here is from genome assembly GCA_018904235.1 of Lordiphosa stackelbergi. Taxonomy (NCBI): domain Eukaryota; kingdom Metazoa; phylum Arthropoda; class Insecta; order Diptera; family Drosophilidae; genus Lordiphosa; species Lordiphosa stackelbergi. The sequence continues at coordinate 22,979 of JAEIFU010002794.1, forward strand.
GATTTCTCTAGCAATTAATTTTATTTTATGTAATTTTATTTTTTAAACCAAGTAGCCTTTGTTTGCCGCTGTCATTTGTTCATTTTTCTGGTGTGCTGAACATGTACCTAAAATTTTCAGTAGCTTCCAAGCAGTTCAGTAGAACACATCAACAACAAAATTCAAAAAAAAAAAAAAAAAATTTCGGACTTTATTTTCGGCAAACAATTTTTAGTTTTTAAGCATAAAGTGAAAATTTTTTATTTTTTGTTAAAAAAAAAAATTGGGTTGCAACCAAAAAAATACAGTGAACAAGAAACCACAGTTTACACATAAGAACAGAAACAGATTTGACTGTTTTCAACGATGTCATACACATAAAAACAGAAGTCCAGTTGCCAAGTGTGAAAAGTGCAAGCAATATTCCAAGAAGTAATACAAGTAATACAGTCTACACATACAAAGAGATCCGAGACAGAAAACTCCAGTCTACACATGCGAGCAGAGAAACATAACTCCAGTCTACACATGCGAGCAGCAGTTGAATAGTCCAAGAAGTCCACATTTGCAAACAAGAATTCCTGCGAAGAGTCGATTCCTTAATGCAGTACCAAAGAATTCTGGCTCCCAAATGAAATCTACACAAGTCTGGCTGCCAAACGTCATCCAAGTCATGTAAGCATTCAGAGTCTCATAAATTTACTGTAAGCCTCTTCAAAAATGCATCCTTAGCATCCAAATACATTCAGTGCCACTAATTTGGCGGTGAAATGAATCGATGAATGAAGCGAATCATTCATATCGGAATCAAGTCTACAATAGAACTATATATTTTGATACAAACTCACGAGGCGAAATTATATATTTTGATACAAAATTAAAAAAACTAAACAAAAATGTTTTTAAAATGCAACCATGGGAGGAGGACAAACATTTATCTGGGCATAGGCCGGCTGCCCCGGTATTATCAGTATCTACGCGCGTAAGGAAAGCCTCGGAGGAGCCTGTGTAGCTGTCGGACTTCAGTCCAATCTGTCTCTTTTGGTCTTCCATACCGTGTTATGCCCAGGTGGATGTGGTATGTCGTTTAACCTGAGCCAAGTGAGTGTTCGAAAAGGTGCAGTGCTGAGTTTTTTCGACATCCTCAAACAGATTGAAATGTGGCTGGTAATGAGGCCGGATGCCAGATGTGGCTATCAGTGTGTTTTGACCTTCTGGAGCCGGCATGTCCACCGCGGTTTAGGTAGGTAGTTTCGGCTGACCCCCATTATATAGGGTCCTTAGTGAGGCCGGTTTCTTTTTTTGGGTACCATTTCTGTTGGATATCCTTTAGGATCTGTGACGTTTGTGGCAACTCTTGGCCGACTCTTCCTATTGGGGAGTGCAGATGTTTTAGTCTTTTTGTGGCGATTGCTGGGCTGCTGCAGCTGAGGTGTTTTACGAGTTTCTGCTACTCCGTACATTTCCTGCAGGTCTGCTGTCGTGATACCTAGCTTTTTCACGTGAGCGGCTGCTAGGCAGTGACCAGTTAATATGCCTATAAGCAGTCTACATTGTCTCTTGTCTTCCCTCCGATGCAGTATATTTGCACCTTACTGAAGGTGCTAAGGGAATCTATTGCTTCTCTGCCAGAACATTTTTGGAGTTATTAGCGTGACACTTTATTGCTTTGATTGCCGCTCAACAGTTGTAGGAGAGCCTCAATTGCGGCTCTAAATCCTAAGGCCATCTTTGAGCCGTCCGTGGAAAGGTACGTTGCTTTCTGGGCCAGTCCTGTACGCCAGTCTTCTGGTCCCAGTAACGCTTATGCACCCGTGAAGTTCGTTTGTAGAAAGTGTTTGTTGGAGTGAACCTCAGCGCCCCCGTTATGCAGACCAGTGCCTACCGCTGAGCCTTTTCCATCAGCTTTAGCCCAGCGGCGCAAATTGGCATTACATAATCGATTACTCCTACGTTACTTTGCCATCAGTTTGAAGGAAATACTCCCACACAATCTGCATTACTTTGCCATATGCATGGCCGCTTTGTAAACGGAGTGCCCACAGCCTGCATTACTAGTAATAAAGGATGTATGCCAGAGCCGAACTGTCATCGGATTCCCATTACGAATGCGTACATTATTTTTAAAATTGTAATGCAGAATGTTCGCAGTCTGTTTGTTTTCGATTACTATCTCCTTAGCGAAAAGCAGCGTTTGTAATGCATTACTTTTTCGACAGGCGTAATGCATGTTTTTGACAGAGCACGTTGAGCTCTGCGCCGCTGGGAGATATGCGGACTCTTCTGTGGCTTGCCACACAGAAAAAAAAAAGTCGAGATATTTTCAATCTTTTAAATCTTGGAGTAAGCCCGGCATGAGATTGAAAATTCAATCTCGATTTTCAAGATATTCTACACAATTCAAGCTCTTAGAGATTGACCCATGCCTTTCGAACTTGAATCATTCCCAATGTGCTTACTTCAATCCGTGTCGAGATCAAAATGTACTAAGCAAAGTAGGCACACTTGCTCTCTCGCTTTCTTGACAACTTGTAAAATTTCAGTCGGTAAGCAAACGTAGTATGCGACGAATCTCCGCGGACAAATTTTTTGTGATTTGACACCAAGCGGGAGCGAGAGCGAAGGAAAGAGAGACGAACCGAATTCATTCTCCGTATTTGTATTCGTTTTTTCTCGTTCGGAACCGTTCGGGCTACCGTTTTGTGTGCTTTGGCCGTTCATTTGTGTATTAATTGGTGTGGCACGCGGTCAAAAATGAGTGACGAAAAATTCAGTGTGGACGGTAATCAGTCAAGCGCAGGAGACATCCGACTTCTTAATCTTCTTACGGAATTTAAGCTAGAGGCTGTGCTTCAATATTTAACTGGTAAGTAATCTGCATTTTTTGTTGCATTTGATGCATGCATAAAAACATACGTTTGTACGTACATAAAGATGTTTCCAAGTGTGTTAAACGGCACGCGTCTAGTTATGTGTGCACAAATACATATATTTGAAAAACATACACACAAAATTTGCCGTGCGGTTATGTACATATGTATGTACATACAATTATGTGTATGCAGTGCGTTTTTGATTTTTAAAAGATTTTTCTAGATGCGTGCAATGGTGTGGATATGTATGTACATATATTAGAAACAACATACACACACACACACACATACAATCGTTTTTTTACAACGGCAGTGTGCCCGTGTCGGCTTCCTTTGACAAAATGCACGTGCGGTTATGTACATATGCATGTACATACAGTTGTGTGTATGCAGATTTTAAGAAGATCTTTCTAGATGCGTGCAATGGTGTGGCCATATGTATGTACATATACATATTATAAAAAACATACACACACACATAAAGGTTTTTTTTCATTGGCAGCGGCACGCGTCCTTTTTCAAAATTCGCTGTGCGGTTATGTACATATGTATGTACATAGAATTGTGTGTATTCAGTGCGTTTTCGATTTTTAAAAGATCTTTCTAGATGCGTGCAATGGTGTGGGCATATGTATGTACATATATTAGAAACAACATACACACACACACACACATACAATCGTTTTTTTACAACGGCAGTGTGCAGTGTGTCCATGCCGGTTATGTACGTACATATGTTGCTATGCAGGGCGACCTGTCCTGTCCTTAGACTCATACATATATATGTACAAACATACAAACATTTTTTTTTTAAATTTATACACAATGTGTATTGAACATATTTAATTAAGCTTTTTTATCATCAAAACAGCGGCGGCGGTTACATACGAAAGTTTGCAGTTCATGAATACGGACGACCTTAAAGAGGCTATACCTCCATTGGGCCTTCGTATGATATTTCGGGAGAAGTTAAAAATTTGGAAGCAGAAAACGGTATGTATGAGATTAAAAAATAACACTAGCTTACAAGCATTTATAAACCATTTTCCATTATTCATAGTTTGGCATCAACGACGACAAATTCGCAACGTTAAATGATGATGTTCCAAACAGCGATGACTATATTGGCAAACGCGTGCTTAACAAGGTAAATTATTTTAAGACCCTTATTACCAAAAATTTATTTTGCTTAAAAAATCTTTCAATTTAGAGTTTATTCCGCATTTTAAAAGACTCGTCTAAAGGAAGGTCAATTATACAATACGAAAAAAACAACAATCGCCTAACCTCTTATCATAGAGATGAAATTATTAATATAATTGTCGAAGAAGCCAATATAAAGGATATACAAATTCAAATTCAGGATTTCCCGTTTTTAATAAGCGAGCTCGTTTATGTGTTTCCCAGTGAAACCCAAATGAAGGTAAATAGCTTTTTCAAAAACTACATATAATAAACATTTAAATCAGGTATGCAAAAATCTTGTAAACTTGTGTAATCAGTGATTAGTCTGATATTTTTTCCAATATCTGTGCATTGCCTTTGTCAAATGACGATTCTAATTAATTTGTATATTTTCTTTTTTTAGGAATATTATTTTACTCCAAGATTGGGCAAGAGCAATCCAAGCGGAAAGTTGTTTTTAAAATATAAAAATATTCGAGCAAAACGCAAGAAATACGAAAGTTTTGGTAGCTCGAATCTTGATGAAAATAACTTAAATCTTTATAATCGATGCTCTCCCGATTTGATTGAAACGGACGAGTCCATTGCCTTAACTCTCAAAACGCATTTAAATAGAAGTTGTGCGAATTGGTATGAGGTCTGCGAAAATTGGAAAAAAACTTTTGTACTTCGCCGACGGGACCTTGAGAAGCTAAATAGCGCCGAATTTTTAAAGGCATGGTCCAAATTATCCGGATCTAAAGCTGCTGATTTGGTATGTTTTAGCTAAAACTAAATTTTTTCTTCTTATTTGGCCTGTTCATTTGGCAGTCATTTCTGTTTTTGCGAGCTTATTTCAGTTGTTAACTGAAAGATTGGGAAAATCTAGCCTAACGTGGTCTTTCCATCTCAGCTTCGGTCCTCCCGTAGAGCTGGCTTTTCAAAGTTAATTTGCTTTTTGATTTAACACCAATTTTACTGATATCTACTGATCAGCATCAACAGCTGAGTCTATATGGCCATGTCCTTCCGTCCGTTTATCTGTCTGTCCGTATGTACGCACCAAAAGATCTCAGACCTGTTAAGAGCTAAAGTCTCGAAGGACGTAAACCCCATATACTTACCGGCAAATCCAGTTTATTTTAATACATCTGTTTACTCGTCGAGTCTATGACATCAGTTAACATATATTTATCATGATTTTATATCGACATGGCTGCACCCGTAAGAATTGGTCACTTTGTTGACCTGTGTAATTTCTGATATGTGTATTTTAACCGCTACTAATTCTTACATATTTTTTTTGGGTAGTCGCACCAGTGATCTATTTTCATTATAGTATTTTAATATATGCTTTTTTTCTTATTCTAGATCGAAATTGACTTCGAGCTGCTGCACTCTTCAAAAGGAGTTTCGTTACTATCTAAGTGGGACACCTTTAAACCAAACATCCTTAAGTATTATGATACGAATGTCAATAATACTTTTTGCAAGCACCAGCTCTCAAAAGCAAAGTCTGTCACAAATAAGGGTGTGTATTGAATCTAGTAAATTTTATATTAAAGTAAAATTACTAAGAAATTGTTCTTTAGATTCTCAAGACTACTTCATTTCAATTCTTTTAAACGGAATTTTTCCGCCGTCTGCGCGCTTCAAAGATTCTAATGGAAAGAAGACTAAAAAAGCCACAATTGCGGACGCCCAAGAAAGTTTAGTTCTCCACCTAGTAACTCTTAATGACATTGAACGGCGCATTGAAGAACTGGTAAACAAGTCTTACTCAGCAGGGCTAACTCTACAGCCGTTTCTAATTGTGGAAGGTGATGAACTCGATTTGCAAGGATTTTATATTTATTTTGACAAAAATTTAATTAAGTTGAATTCTTTTGTTCAAAGTTTGGATATTTGTTTTAAAATTTTCCATGTTTTGTCATTAGAATATCCAAAGGCCTGTCAGGAATCGTGGTTATTTCTCCAAAAGTTTTTTTTATAAAATTGATACGAAATTTGACTCCAAGTCTTCGAAGGTGACATCGGTGATAAATATTTTGAATAATTAAATTAAAATGTATGCGTGTTTCAAGTGTCGAAAAACATTTGCGACTCCGCATTTGTTGACTTCACATCTGAAAGTATCTCATTTGTTGTCAAGAAAATCCTTAAAAATAAATTGTATGCAGACGAATTGCAACCAAACTTTCACGAACTTTATTCGTTTTAAAACTCATTTGGAAAATATTCATAAAAATGATAGAGAAAACAACGATTCTTTTTTTGTTGATGAAAATGTATCTTCTGTATGTTCTGAAAATAATGAATACAATGAATACAATACAAAATCTACTACAACTAAAAATTCACAAAATCGGTCTTTTTCTCTACATGAGTTAAAAGTTAAAGCGTTGGAATTATCTTTAAAGCTGTACGATCAGAATTGTATGCCTAGAAACTATGTCGATGACTTGCAAAACATGATTTCTTCCTTACTCACATCCATAGTTGATACAATTGAGAGCCAATTGGACGAAAGTCAAATAAATGAAAATTTGCAATCAACTTTAAAATTTTGTCGAAGTCCTTTCGAAGACATACGCACAGAATACAGATTAATTAAAACGTTGAAAACTTTACATTTATATGAAGAACCCAATTCTGTTTTGATTGATGAAAGAATTTCAGAAATAATATATAATGGAAACCCCACATTAGGGTCAAAATCATTTAATATTTATATAATGCCACTACACTTCATGTTCAAGTCCATTTTTCAAATACCCAATATGCTAGACGAGACACTTCAAAATATTGAAAAAAGCTTGCTTGGCCATACCATTAATAACTTTGCCAGTGGAGGTATTTTTCGAAAAAATATAAGAGCATTCCAGTCTAGCCTTGTTGTTCCTTACGTTATGTATTTTGATGATTTCCAAATAAACAACCCACTTGGCAGTCACGTATTCTCCATTTGTGGCTGTTATATCAGTTTTCCTTCGATGCCTAAGTACCTTCTGTCTAAACTGCAATACATTTTTCCAGCAGCATTTATATCAACCAAAAATTTAAAGGAATGTGGCAATGAACGCTCATTTTTTCACCTTGTGGAAGAGCTAAAGAAACTGGAATTAGGCATAGACGTCGAAACAGATCAGAAAGTTCGCAAAGTCCATTTTATTTTAGGTTTGATAGTGGGTGACAACTTGGCTGTTAACAGTGTTTTAGGGTATGTACAATCGTTTAATGCAAAAAGATATTGTCGAGCATGTACAAGAGAAAAAATGGAAATGAAACATGACACTTTAGAAATTCTTGAAAGCTTACGAAATGAAAATGGTTATGCAGAAGCCTTAATTGCAAACGATTTCAAAGAAACTGGTGTCAAAAGCACATGTATTTTTAATGAATTGCAACATTTTAATATAACAGAAAATTTTTGCTTCGACATTATGCATGACGTATTTGAGGGAGTATGCGCCTACGATGTTTGCAATTTTTTGATTGTACTAATGGATGCAAATAAATTAGCCCTAAACAGAAATTGGGAATTCTTCTGAGCCTTTAGACTTTGCGCGTCTAAAATCATTTAATCTTAAAATGACTGCTAGGGAAACTGCTAGCTTCGTTCATTTCTTACCATTATTGATTGGGGACTTGATTCCTATTGGCAATCAATATTGGGAACTCTTGCTTATCTTGTTGGATATCATTCAATTTCTGTTCAAATCAACGTTTTTGTTAGAGGAATTGGATATTTTTAAATCATTAGTCAATGAACACCATACCCTTTATATAAAACTATTTGGTCCACTGAAACCAAAACACCACTTCATGATACATTATGCAAGCGCAATGAAAAATTGTGGACCCTTAAAATACCTTTGGTGCATGCGCTTTGAGGCAAAGCATAAAGATGCAAAAATTTACTTCAACAGTATTACTTCACGAAAAAACCCTCCATATTCGCTAGCAATTAAAAGTGGATTAAAATTCGCAAAATTTTTGGTCGAACGTGAAAAGGCTTTTGAACCACCCTTCCTTTCTGATTTTTTTATAATTCAAGACCTTACTCAGAAGGACTATTTTGAGCATATTAATGAATTATACGATATTAATTTTAAAAGCTGTAAAATAAGTAATGATTTAACATTTAAAGGCACACGGTACAAGAAAAACTATTATTTAGCAACTAACGCAACAAATGTAAAATTATATAAAATACTACATCTTATAAATAGTAATAATAATATATATGTTATGTGCAAAGAAATTAATCTGAGAGGATATGCCAGCCATTTTCGAGCTTATGAAATTGGCAAGCTAATCGACATAGTGCTGATAAAGCCACTTTCTGAGTTTGACACTTTCCCTCTGCATATTTATCCATTAAATAATAATAAAAGCTACTTTAGAATAAAGAATATTTAGATAAATTGATATATAATAACATAGAACATGTAATTTAATATAATATTTTTAGTAATAAGAAATGTAATAGTAATAAGAATTATAATAAACGAACTAAATAAAAATTTCGTACTAAATTAATTTTGTATTTGGAATCTCTGGGAAAATTTAATGAATCTTTTATTGGATTAAATCGATATTGAAGAGCAAGCTCAATTCAAACGCAAACTTGCTTGAAGGGATCCTGATTTAGGATTAAATTAAGCTCGAATATTGGGCTTGAATCAAACTTTAAAAAGCTTAACTGAATCTTTTATTGGATTAAGTCGATATTGAAAAGCAAGCTCAAATCAATCACAAACTTGCTTGAAGTGATCCTGATTTAGAATTAAAATAAGCTCGAATAATGGGCTTGAATCAGTCTTTAGAAAGCTTAACTGAATCTTTTGTGGGATCAAATCCATTTTTAAAAACATGATCAAACCAATCTCGAACATGCTTGGAGTGATCCTGAATGAGGATTAAATTAAGCTCGAATATTGGGTTTAGTTCAATCTTTTTCAGGATTACCCCGGTATAAATGTAATCTTTCTTAGGATTAAAAAAGTCGGATCAACTCAATCCTTTTTCGGATCGTTGCAAAAATCGTAACTTTTGAACGGAAAGAGATTTTTGAAAAATTTCAAAGGGACGATGATAAAGAATTTCTGTAGCTTTAAAATGAGCGTTTTATTGTAGGTCTACCGGGTGACGTTTAATACCCTGAATGTTGCATGCAATAATAAAAACATATTAATTTTTTTCCAACGATTTATTAAAAATGATGTTGTAAAACTAATTAAAATTAACAAAATTTAATAAGAAACTAATTTTTAATTACTAAAAATATTTATTTTCATTTAAATTTAGTCCCAACTGGGGAACGGTTAATTTTCCTTTAAAATGTTGTCAATATAGGTATTCCTATCATTAATACTAAATAGACTTAACATTTCTGAGGCCGACAACATGTTGAAAAGGTCCGTGTTTTCTTGAGGTCGAGATATTTTGCATGTGTTCGCATATCTATATCTTTTGTAGTCCTTGTTTTTAGATTCCTGTGCTTCTTCTGACAACTCTCCCATCGATAAAAGTTGTCGTTGTATTAGCTGCTCACCATGATCCAATATTTTATGGACAGTAGGAGTTAGTTTTTTCTCCGGATACTTTGCACGTAAAAGAGCCCTTGTATCCTTGGCATATTTTCCATATTTGCAAGCATCAACATTTTCGCCACAGCTTAAGACATTGAGAATGATCTTAAACCTTTTTATGACATCCAGATGAATTCCTGTTATCTGAGCAGTTGCCTCATCGTTATTGAAAAACCTCCGAGCTGTGTTTCCATCATTCGTGTTTCCATAGCCCTGCTTAGGGCAGTCGACTCTTAGCCCGAGCTCCGCCAAGAACTTGTGTTGTATATCCAGTTTCCTTATACTTATACTCCTTATGGGTATCTTTAATCCCAGTCGCTTTGGTTTTATGACACTACACGTGTTCAAAGGATGCAGGGCGCATTCCCATTCAGGATATGTGTTTACTTTAGCACAATGTTGTGATATTGCGTTAAACATTAAATACAAAGCGGTTTGCAATTACAGCCTTGATTTCACCTAAATACGTGGATTATTCATGCATTTTAATATGTTTAAGTCGCTCATACTCGCAAGGCGCAGCTATGCGCACAACCACATAAATATATTTTTATTTAGAAATATGTGTTTTAAAAAAAATTTTCACTCTAGAAGCGTGCATGAGCGTGAATGTACTTTTCGCAGTCCATCAAAGTGGGAAAATAAAGGTACAAAAGTAGTACTTCAGTAAAACGACAACAACTCAAATAATTATAAAAAAAATTTCTTATTCATTTTTTAAAAATTCCTTTTTACCAAATTGCAATCGGAATTTCCGTTTGGATTTTATACGTTCCGAAACGTAACTTATGGTGACATGACAAAACGCCCACGGACAAAAGGCCCATATCAAAATTAATCGTAGTATGCATCGAAATTAAATTTATAAATGTTATGGGCCTTATGTCCACATTATATTCGGACATAAGGCCCACATCTCGTCGGACTTTTGGCCCAGTTTAATAAAAACTCTGAAATTATAGCCAGAAATATGGCGCTTTAATTTGAAAACGAACTAGCTGTCTCTTGCATATCAGCGGCCTAAAGTGGACAGAGTCAAAAATGCTTGGAATAGCAAAAGCAGCGACAGGCTGGTCACAGAGGAAGACATTTCCAGGGCTGCGCGCGAGACCCTCAAGTACAAGATAATCTCAAAACCCAAGGAGAAAGTTAACTACGAAACGGTGTCCAAGCACTGCAACGTAAAGTGCAGTATCCAGCCTTTTCGGCATGGCTGGACTTAGATGTGACTGCGCTACCAGCGCAAGTTGAAACGCAATGGTCCAGACATAGTTGTGCTTCGGATTCTTCAGCAATTTCGATCTTACCATCAAAGCGATTCCAGTTACAAAACTAGGGACTTTAATTGGTACAGACCATCCGTGATGATCTACTCTTCGTAAAGAGACATTGGACGTACTCTTTGCTCAGATATCCCCAGCCGTTGCTGATGTGGGAGGCGCTGTGGCCGAGGAGGTAATCAAAGTAGAGACCAAAATGGAGTCACCGCATCGCAACCTGTTCAGGCGATTAGAGTCAATTAATATTCAAATAAAGTTTTACTTCTCATTCATTTCCAAAAGACACCAATTTCGAATTTTATTTGTATTTACGGGAAGAACCCCCCCATCGACTGCATTTTTGCTCATAGGCCTCCCAGATAATTTGCTTTGTTTCCTTGTCAGTCAGATGTTCTTTCTCAATAACAGCTGTTCACGAGCCTCAATCAAATCAATGTTAAAGCCTTAAACGAAATCTAAACCAAATCTAAAATGCTTTAATGAATACCACTAATAAACAGCAGAGTGCAGAGGCACTGCCAACCTACTATTAGTGCCTTTTCAGCCCTGCCGGTGTGACCGTGGATCAAATGCCCAAAATGGGACAGAATTTCTATGTCCATTTTAAAGGAGCAAAATTGTAAACACTCTGTGGAAAGCATAAATTTGTTAAATTTTATATTCAGCACTATGCATTTAATGTCACTTAAATTTGAATACGGACATTACACCCATGGGCTTTATGTCCGGTCAAAAGGCCCAGAAAAATTTGGAATTATATTTCAAAGTAGTGATCGAAATTTTTCATATGGGCCTTATGTCCGTGGGCGTTTTGTCATGTCACCGTATTTTACGTTATTTATTATTGGCGTTAGCGGTGTTCCATTTATCGTAAGTGTGGAGTCCATTGCGGTACCCAGTATCTCTTGGTGAAGAGAATGAGGTCCGTCTTCTAAGCATTGATGCTAAGTCCGGCTATTGTGGCCCACTCTAGTATCTCTTTGAGAGTCGATGATTGAGCTGACAGTCGTTGGACATTTTCCCATTGATCATAATGATTATGTCGTAGTCATCTGCGGTTATTTGCGGAATTTTCGAAGTAGTTCGTGGACCAAAACGATCCATAGAAGAGGTGACCGGACTCTGCACTGAGAGGCATTTACTCCATATCGAAGCTTTTGCTTAAATGAACGTCGATTAAAATTTACTAAGAATTTTTGATGTGAAACATTTTTAATTTCGGTACGTAAGATTTTAGTAGGAGTAAAATTTGATTGCAGCGTCACGTGACGCTGACGTCATACATATTTTGTGTAGTTTTGTGGAGGGTACCGGCAACACACACACAGAAGAGGATGGGCAGAGGGGGAAGCGAAGAGGAAGGAAAGATTCTGAAGAAGGGCATTTGGGTGGGACCTGGGTGGGTTCTGGGGCAAAATCTGTATGATCTTGGTGGTATCTGTATGGGTTCTGGGTGAGATCTGGGTGGGATCTGGGAGGGATCTGGGTGGGACTTAGATGGGATCTGAATTAATGTTGTTTATGGACCATTAATCTAGATTCAACATGGTCATAAAAATATCACATTTGTCAAGGTTACCAATAAAATAGGGGAGAATGGGGGGTTCTGAGCCGCTGGGGGTTGTGAGCCACTCGAATATTGGCCACGAAAAAAAATATATTTAAACCTAAATTACCTAACTTTTGGCAAGCAACCTATCAGTCTACACCTTCTTTAAGTTCGTGAACCAGAACTCGACTTTTTTTCAAAAAAGAAAGTTTTTTTTTTCATTTTTGACTTGTGAATATTATACAAAATTTTTTTCGTAATGACAAAAGTAAGTATGAGGGAAATATCTTTGGTCAATTGCCTTTTTGATGGAAATATGTTTTTTTTTTGCAATCACTTCTTTTTGGTTATGTGACGTCACCAAAAAAAGGTGAGATATGGGGGTTGTGAGCCACTTTGAAAAAAGTCGGTTTTGACTTTCAAAGAGAATATTGCACTGACGCGCAATAAAACAGAGGAAGAACTTTCCAAAGAAGTAAAAATAACATTAAAAAAGGCAAACAAAAGAACAGCCACAAGCAAAAAGTGCTCGTATATAAAAGAAAACAAGCCTGATGCCGTCAATCAATTTTCACTCTTCATTGATATTTCTTAATTCAGAATATGAGAAAAATTGTTCATTTTTTCATTTAATAAAGAATAATGGCTTAAAAACACGAATTTTGAACTTTTAGATGGGTGGCTCACAACCCCCACAAATTTTCGAAATGTCAAAAAATCACTTTTTTTTTCAATATGAAATAAAAAAAACCCAAAAATTTGATTTTTTAAAACTAGTGATGAGGAAAGTTTTGTGCATCTTTTACCTAAAATACAAAATTAACAGAACGAAAAAATATTGATTTCTGGCGAAGTTATGTTCGAAAACAAAACTATGATCACAACCCCCCACTCTCCCCTACTAAAATAGTCAAAAAGATAACTTCGACTACCCTTTTATAATGAGAACTTTTACAATTCGGATTGATTTAAATATCTAAATTTAACAATTCCTGCAGAACCTAAAACATATTTGTGAAACGTATAAAAAAGGTTACACAAAGTGCAGTCCCCATCCAATGTCAAAAATTAAACTAATGTGCACAAAGGATTTGGCCAAACGGTTAACTTCCCCCTACCACACACACAGAGCAGACACACAGCAAACTAACTGCCAAGGCTAGGCCATGAACTTTCCAGTCATTAAGCAGCTTAACCATTGCCCCTTACGGCTGTTACATATATGTGTGCAAACCGCGCACTGTCAAAGTGCAGCCTGCCAACAAAATTTTTGGGCTAATACAAAAAGGCCAGAAGCCATCTGAAACATGTTCTCTATGCAAAAAGTGGCATATTTAAGGCTTAACGAATTTTAGGGTAGCATAAAACACACACATTTCTGGCCCAACTGAAAATCAGAAAAGTTTTTCCAAACTTTTGGCAAATATGTTGCAGCCAGCATCTACTTGAAAATTTAAACATTAATAACATTAGTCCCCCCTCCCCCCATACGCAAATAGCAAACTAATCAAACTTTTTGTAGGACACAACTCGAAAAAATACTCTAAACAAATTGCTTTATTTTTCAAATATTATGCGAAGCTTGAAAATCAATTTCTGTTAATGTCTGGAGTCAGCCCCCCCGTCACACACCCACACACTTCTCTCTGCATGCGTTGGCTCCTGGTCCCTGGCATATTTTTGCATAAAAAGTTTATGCAAACATTTTTACTCAGAAAACCCGCATAAATTATGGCGTTCAACACTTTTGCACTGCCTTCGGTTTTGTGTCCTAATAAACCGTATCGGCCAAATGGAGGTTGCCGAAGCTGGCCAAAGTAAGTGGCCCGGTTGCTGTTGCTTATTTTGCATGTCATTCGAGCTGAGAACTTGACTTGGCACCAGGATACGAGTAAAGGACTTTGGGAGTCTGTTTTGTTTTTGGAAGGGGTATTTTTTTTCTTCTTTTTTTTGGTCGAAGGGACATAAATCTTTGAAATTTGTTGTATTTTTTTGGGGAGTTAAATTCTTCACAATATTTATGGTTTTTCTATAGAGACAGAATTTGCTTTGCAGTGGAGTAAAACAGTAAAATTAAAGATGGAAGGATTAGCTTACTGTTGATGATATGCTTAGGAAAATGTTAGCTCGAACTATGTATGGATTACTTTTTAGGGTACTACGTTAGATGGAGAGCTAGTACCTTCGCACTCATACTGGAAAACGACCCTTTGAGTGCTCAAAGTGCCCAAAGACCTTTATTCATAAACACAGTCTGAAGAATCACCAACGCACTCATACTGGAGAACGACCATTCGAATGTTCCCAGTGTCCAAAGGCCTTTAGCACTAAAAGCAGCTCACTCATGCTGACAATCG
>JAEIFU010002795.1:0-37759 GCA_018904235.1 Lordiphosa stackelbergi
CAAATCAAGTTTTATATAACTACGGCATGCATTCCGACACCTTTTATATTACAGGCCAAATTTTCACCATTTGAGTTGGTTGACAATCCGAAGCGTCAGCCTTTTCACAAGGACTACGGCCACTAACAACAAAAAATTCGCTAATTCTGTGTTTAAATCATGTTTTAATGTAAAAAATTGCAACGTTCAATGTTTATTCTTATGTCGAGTGTGAATAAAACGATAATGGATATGGAAATATGCGGAATTACCAGATTGTCATGCCTATCGACCTTTAAAAATCCTAAACTGAATTCAAATAAAATCTCTGGCTAGATCCCTTCCATCCAGATCCGTCCATTTGAGGCAATCATCTACCACATAACCACAGTCAGAGCCACGGTTGCCACTTGAGAAAGAAAAAATGCACCAAAAAAAGTAAAAAAAAGAACGATTTTTATAAAAAACGAGAGCGTAAGTTAAAGTCGGCTCTAACCGACTTTGATATACCCGTTACTCATGAAAAAATATGTTTAACAGTGTTCCTGCGTTCCTTAGTGTGACCATCCGAAAAGTATGCAACATTTTTTAAAGTGGGAGGGGGGTGGTAGCCGAGGGGGGCTTGGTTCACTTTTTTGCTTATAACTTGAGAACCGTTCATCCGATCTTTATCATTTCTTCGTCAAATCGATTCATTTTGCTAATTACTAACTATCTCTAGAATGTACAAATCGTCAATCTTTAAAACTGCAGGAGATATAACGTTTTCTCCAAATTGCGCGGGCGGGAGGAGGCGTGGCCAAAATTTGAAAAAAACTTGATCTGCGTGCAGATAAAAGAAGCATTTGTCCCATACATGTCAAACCTCTATCTCTTACCATCTCAGAGATCTAGGTGTTCATACAGACAGACGGACGGACGGACAGACGGACAGGGCTAAATCGACTCGGCTGTTGATGCTGATCAAGAATATATATACTTTATATGGTCGGAAATGATTCCTTCTGCCTGTTACATACATTTGCACGACTTTAGTATACCCTTTTTACTCTACGAGTAACGGGTATAAAAATATACATATTTTTTCTGGAGGAAGCATGCTGCTGTAGGTACTACATACTTTATACTTAAAGCTATGGCTGAGCATAACTTTGCAAATGTGTTCCGAATGGTACAAAACATCACTGCAGCATTTCTTTATAATGCGATCATTTCCAAAGTAGTATGACCTCTTGGTTGTACGCCAATCAAATGAAGTCTTTTATCGTCGAATACAAAACATTCGCTCAGTGCACTGCAGTGGCCGGATCAGTACCTGGGCTTTGGTCGATGGGCGAAGCGCTGGAACATAGCCGAAAATCGTTCAAAGAGTCAACAAGATCGCTTTTGAGACCCAAAAAAGTGGCTTAAGTGCGGCTCCTCCAGTTAAATACCTTGGCGTTCCTCTAGACCGCCGCTTTAACTGGAAAGTCCATGTGACTTGGTCAGTAGCTACGGTGGCGGCTTTGGCATTGGAGCATCATAGGCTTCTCCAGCCTCGTAACGGTGGATCTGGGGGATCCACTGCCCTCAAGAAACTAGAGTCTTCTATGTAAGGTCCCTGGTATGTGAGGCTTTGTATATGTTTGTGTATGTGTGTGTACCCATTTGGCCTGACTGTATTAGTAAGTAAGAGATGTTTTCTTAGAAATGTGTGCATATTTCATAAAGTTTGAGCACAAATTTGAATTACCATCTTACTGAACTAACCTTAGCTAAAGAAAACTGTATCACAAATCGACAACAATATTATTTGTTTGTTTGTTTGATTTGTTTTGTATTTCAATTGCTTTTGCCAATTTCCAAAACAGTTGAACAATAATGAAAGTCGTATGATGGCCAAGCAACAAGTTTTCTAAACATTTCAAGTTACAGACTCGCCTCGCCTCGCCCCGCCTCGCCTCGCCTTGCCTTGTCTCGCCTTCTTTCCACAATTCAAGGCTAATTGTCTTTTGTGACTGTTGTTGTTGTTGTTGTTATCATTTTTTGTTATTGTTATTTTGAAAACGAAGATGAGAGGAAACGCCACTACACACTTTTGGTCTGGCTTTGATTCCGAGTTATGCCTCCAATTAAATGCCAACAATTAGCCATCAAAACAAACAAAAAATGCAACTGAAAGTAAGAAGAAAATTTATTCGAGGAAATGAAAATGTCACTCTGTGACACAGAAATTCCATTCCCATCTTGAACTACCAACAACAATTGCATGACTTTTGTGAGTACTGTTGCTTTACGCACACTAAAGAAGATTAAAGAAGATTTCCCTCAGATCCATTGTGTAGAATATTGACTAGATTCGCCAAAGATTACATTGTGTTAGGTTAATGAAAATGTACGGTACGGATTTGCAAGAAACTATATTATACTTCTATAAATTGACTTTTTCTTTAATAAAGAAGGAAGCCTAATTATTAAGATCTTAAGAAGATGCATGATTCCAAAAAATAAAGTCATTTTCTAAATCAGTGAAAAAGCTTTGGCTGTACCTTTGACAAACATTGACCTAGGTTTGTGAAAATTCGAGTTCAACCTATGGGTTAGGTATTTCGGATTTCTTATAGTAGAGTTTTCCTAAAATTGCTTAGATAGGTACTCTTTCCTTGCTTAAAGAAGATGTAACATTCCAAAATCAAAATAACTTTCAAAATCAATGACCTAATTTAACCCTTAGGTTCGACAATTATCGACCTGGGTTGTGCTATGGAATCCTCAGAGTCAGTACCATACCTCTACAAGTCGACTTATACATAATTAGTGTTTACCAAATTTTTCCAAACCGGACGAATCGTATGAATCAGTGTTGGCAACTGTTGAAGCCCGAAAGTAGCTAAATCGATTGTTAAATATAGCTGAAAATGGTCAAATGTAATATAAAATAGCTAAAAAAATATGGCTACGTAGACTCGCAAGTTAAGGCAGACTCGGGGTCAAGTTATGTTTGCACAATACTTTAAAACAGGAGCACACCACAAACGTACAGCTCTTTCAGAAACCTCCCGGCCCCCATCGTCTGCGGTCTGTATCTACTACACGCTTGGAATTGCCATAGAAGCTTTACAGCAAAAACCGAATTTTATCAATCGAAATTGGTAAAAGATCCGAATTCCAACAAATTTGGTTAAATCATTTTGTCAACAAAAAGTCGCAATAACACTGCAGTTCCTTGGTGTGGTCAAAGGCAGTTAGCCAAATGAAGCTGGCGAGGCCAGGAGTCTTGCACGATTTTGCAGTTCGTTTTATTAAAAATATATAAATAATACAGCATTTTTTCTTTCTCCAGCGGAAACGGAATGGCAGATTCGAAACCATTTTTGAATGGGAAGCGTGGCTAAGGTCATTTAATATTTATGCGGAAGCTGATGAAATAACTTCTTTTGTAAAGAAACGGAATTAGCTGTTACATCTAGGCGGAACTCAATTACAGGCTGCAGCTTACAGTTTGCCAGGCGCGATTGTCCCTTATGAAAAAAAAATGGAAAAATGACGTGTTCAAGGCATTAGTGGACAAACTTCAAGAATATTTCTCACCTCCTCAGAACTCTGCCTATGAACGATACATTTATCGTATGATGACTCCGTCAGAGGAAGAAAATTTCTCAGAGTTTGTATTAAGGTTAAGTGGTCAAGTTAACAAGTGTTTTTTCAGTTCCTCAGAAGCAGAAATTCGGGAAATTTGCTTGAAAGTCAAATTGATCGATACATGGGCGAAAAATAATTTGAAGAAGAAACTCATTAGAGGAAGTGATTAGGGCCTGTACCGTGGAGGAACAAGTTAACAATCAATGTCAGATCTATGATATGTAACAAGCGCCAACTGCCAAATGCTGGACCGCTTCTAAGAGACCGTTAACCGGGTGTGGAAACAAAAATTGCTAAACCGCGTAGGGTAGCAATTGGAATGTCCGTTTAGTTTCCTTCGATATTCTTACGGCACACGGTCAAGAAAAATGGAAGGCAAACTGTTTTAAAGTGACAAGCGATGAATCAGATATAACCATCGTATGCCGAGTAGCCAGTATTTCTGTGAAAATGATTATCGATTCAGGTTCCCGATATGAATTGTTCAGAGCGTATGCCGCAGAACAACCTTTAACGGTTATAAAAGTATTTGAAGACCCCACATCTGTAAAGGATAATTTGGAAACTATTGCAACCTTCTATGTGATAAAACATGGAAGACAGTCGTTGCTGGGTAAAGATACTGCCCCTCAATTAAATGTCCTAAGCGTTGGAAGATAAGGTCCGAGTGCTTGGCCTTCATAAGCAATAAAACCCTATAGTTTCCTTGGTAGTACGGGTGTTAAAAAAGGGAATGGAGACATTCGACTTTGTGTCGACATGCGTCAATCCAAAAGGCCAATTCGCTGAGAAAATTATCCCCTTCCGACTTTTGATTCCTTTATGACGAAACTAAAGGGGGCCAAGTTCTTTTCGAGGCTGGTTTTAAAAGCACTGGATGAATCAAGCAGGGAGATCACTACTTTTATCACACCTAAACGTCTATTTCGATAAAAGAGACTTATGTTCGGGGTGAACTCTGCTCCAGAAATATTTCAAAGGATGTTGGAACAATCGTTGTCTCCGTGCTCTAGGGCCCTTAATTATCTGGACGATGCCATAATATTCGGAAACAGCGAGAAAGAGCAGGATAGTGCGGTCAAAGAAGTGTATACCATTTTTGAAAGGAACAATGAATATTTGAATCGGGCAAAATGTATTGAAAAGACAAAAAGTTCATATACTGTCAGATAAAGGAATCGCCGTGGATCCGCAGAAGGTTAGAGTTATCACTGAGCTCCGAGCACCGAAGAAGAAAGAGGAAACCCGTAGTTTTTTGGGTTTGGTTACATATATAGGGAAATTTATTCCAGACTTAGCAAACAGCACAGATCCATTGCGTCGCCTTCTAAAGACTAATGCCAAGTTCGAGTGGGGCAGAACGGAGGATGAGGCGTTTCAGTATTTAAAACAGAAAGTGGCCGCAGCCTCTTGTTTGTCATATTTTGATCCAAAACATCGGACTTGTGGCTGACGCTAGTCCTGTTGCTTTAGGCGCAGTACTTGCAGGGTCGTCTTTGGACTTAGTTCCGTCTGCAGATATCAATGTAACATCGGAAGACATTGGACGATGAACAAGGTGAAGAAGAGCCTTCTTCGGAACAGTTGGTCGAGGGGCTTTAAGGGAAAGGAGGAAACTAAGAAACTTGAAAGAAGGATGTAGGAACCTAATAAGAAGCATGCGACGAGTTATAACATGTACACACAAATATACACAATTCAGTTGATATTCAGTTACGAACCGAGTAATCTATATATATAAATGTGTACGCCCGACTGACATATTATTAACGCCCAGCCTAAACGGCTTATCCAACAAGTTTGAGATTTGGCATAGACCTTTGTTTAGTTATGCAGGCGCGCGCACTAAAAAAAAAATTTGGAAACTTTTACCCGGAAAAGTCGGAAAAGCATCGGAAAAGTTTGAATGGGAAAAATTTTATTTTTCATTCGATTGACTTGAAACTTGGTTTGTAAGCATAGTAAGCGAAATGATTCGACACGTGTTTTCCCGATTTTGGAAAATCCGCCCACGGGGGACCGGAAAATTCTGCATGCAAAAACTATTTTTCATCCGATTGACTTGCAACTCGGTTTGTAAGGACAGAATTCGAAATAGTTTTAAATGTGATTTTCCGATGTTGGAAAATTTTACCCAACGGTCGGAAATTCCCGGAAAAGTCAGCATGAAATAAAAATATTATTCATCTGATTGGCTTGAAACTCGGTTTGTAAGGGTAGAATACGAAATAATTTGAAATGTGATTTTTCAATGTAGGAAAATCCCCCCCCAATGCGGGAAAATTCCCGGAAAATTCTCCATGGAAAATATTATTTTTCATCCGATTGACTTGAAACTCAGTTTGTAAGGTCAAAATGAGAATTCATTTGTGTTTTCATTTTCCGATGTTGGAAATACCGCCGGGATGCCCACTGGGAAGTGGTTGGGAAGTGGATGGGATGTGAGTGGGATGTGGGTGGTTAATTGTTTTGGAAGTGGCTGGGATGTGGGCGGGAAGTGGGTGGTATGTGGATGGCAAGTGGGTGGAATGTGGGTGGTAAGTGGACTGGAAGTAGGTGGGATATGAGCGGGAAGTGGGTGGTATGTGGGTGCTATGTGGGTGGGAAGTGGGTGGGATGTGAGCGGGATATGCGGCGGTTGGGGGGGGGGGGTGGGCTGGAATTGGGTGGTATGTGGGTGGGATTTGGGAGGGATGTGGGTGGGATGTAGATGGGATGTAGATGGAAAGTGGGTGGTATGTGCGTGGCAAGTTGGTGGGAATTGGGTGGAGAGTGGGTGGGATGTGGATGGGAAGTAGGTTCTATACTGATGAAGGCGCGGCGAAGCGCGACGGGTTATTGCAAGTATCTAATAAAAGCGTGCGTTGTTACAAGTAAGAACAAAATTTTTGTCTTTTTCTGAATTTGCACAATTTGGACGATTTTGATCAAATTCGCTGTGTGGGACCATCTATTAGTGAGCTTGGGAATTGTAAAGTTAAGCTTTTGCTGCTGCTAAAAGAGAGCGAGATTAAAAGCTTTGCTTAGACTAAAAAGCCTGCAAAGTCTTGAATCATTTTGGTGAAAATAAATGTAGAACACTCAAAAGGCTTAAAGTTGAAACGTAAAATGCAGCAAGGATTTAAAACTTCCAAATTGAAGCTTTTACAGTTTTGGTTCTTAGATCTTATGGTTATAGGTTTGTTAGCTTTTTGGTTAAGTTATGTTTTAACCCCTGATTTTAGATACCAGGCTTAAGCCCAGCTTCTCTGTACTCCTTTGGGGTGTGTGCTTTTAATATGTGATACCAGAAACTCTGAGTTTGATAAGCGATTGTAAACAAGTTTATGCCATAAATGAGGGTATTAAAATTTCGAACCTTTCATTTGTCATTCATATTGGCCTTTTAGCTAAGCCCATTTTGACCATAAATGTTTATAAATATGGCCACAATATTAACAACACAAATCACATAAGAGACACTTCACTTCATTTCACCCTTTTCACTTTGGCAACACGAACAACAAAAAAAAATAAATAAAAAATAAATAAAATGTAAATCAAATTGTTGGCAAATTGCAATATTTTTCTTTATCATCCCGTCGCCTCCTCCTCCTCTTCCTCATACTCCTTTACACGCACCGCTTTGAACGCGTCCAATTACCTCAACAGACTTTCCGTTAATGTTTCGAATTTCGAAAAACTGGCAACAGAAAACCCAAAAAAAAAAAAAAATTAAAAATAAAATAAAAGACAATGGCAGGGATTGGGATTGGATTGTTGGCCCTGGAGTGAGTGGGAGCAGTGTGGCATGAAATCGCATTGCAACGGGGGGAGGGGGAGGGGGGACGGGACTGCCACTTGGTTGACTGCCTGGCCCAACTGTTGCACACGTCGTCGTCGTCGTCGTCGAGACCAGAATTGTTGATTTTGTAATTGTTGTTTGTTGCATTTGTTGCTTTTTTTTGTGGCTGTTACTTCAGTTTATTCGTTGCGGTTTCTATTTCTTTTAGGTGTTTTGAGCTAATACTTTTACCCTGAGAAGGGTAACTGCGGAATGGGGTGAGGTTCGTTTGTTATTTCAGTTTAGTTACTTTTGTTTCTCTCGCTGTGCTTTCAAATGAAGATGCAAGGGAAGCTTTTTTGTTAGTCGGCCGCTGCAGATGCTGAGAATCAAGAGCTTTTAAGCTTAAGTTAGTTCAACTTATTGACAGCTTTTCCATTCTGTCATTGTCTCTGCTCTTCATCGATTATAAATATTTGTACCAAAAAAGCTTTTTTATGAAACAAGATCTTTTTGGGAACAGCTTTTCAAAATCAATTGTTAGACTTCAAAGCCCATCTGGCTTCACGGCCAACCCAAAACCTTTAAGGCAAAGCCTGCTGATGATCTAACCGGGAGATTGATGAAACTGTACTGTTGTTCAAAAAAAACTCGCTATACTTTTGATCTTATACTTTTGTTTCCCCTGTAATCTATTCTGTTAGGGTATTCGCATTTCGTTTCTATAACTATGTTCCATCTTTCTGCCTTGTACATATTGCAGCCGTCTAGCAAGTTGGGCAAGGAAACCAACTCAACAATATAAAACGACGAAAATAAAAGGCATGCAACAATATTCCCCCCAACCATTTGATAGTCACCATATGAGTCATACGCAAGACCTATTCCGCACTGCAACTGTCAAGGCATTACATTTCTATACTTTTATATGAATCACAAATGCATTAATGGACTTCCGCTTGAGTAGAGAATGCATTGAAATCGACTGAAGCTAGAAAGGTCAGGCCAAGATGACTGATGAATGCCAAGCCTTTCCAACTATATAGACTGGTTCAATCATAAACTAATACCCTCATACACATCCGGGCTAAAATCAATTGCAGAACTCGTGCTCCCGACTTTAGTTCATACGGGATGGATTTTATCTTGTTATTCGAGCTCGATTTGAGCCCTCAGTCAGTTCCAATCAAGTAGGTCTGAAGCTCGATTTTGGTTCTTGATTTAATCTCGAAGTCATCTTGACTTAAGAATTTTCTACAATAAATTGAGCTCAACACTCCATCTGAAAAAGGATTGCATCAAAAATGACTGAGATTGACTTTAACTTAAAGCATCTCACAAGCATGGAGAACGACTATTATTAGAGAGGAACTTAGTCAGCTGTTCGCTCTCGCTTACGCTCTCTGTATACATTTGGGAATATGGTCGTCTAGCTCTAACCCACAGTGATTTCCTACTGTCACTATAAAGTATCTGCAAAATTGGGAGGCAGCGCAAATTTACTCCCTAATACGTATTGGCTTCATTTTGAATTTTTCTTCCATAGACTTGACCCCATTGACTGCAATTCTCATTTTGAGTGGGAAACCCACCCCCACACAGCAGAGGGGGGAGGGGAAATGTGTGTGTGGGGGGGGGGTTTTTTTTTTGGGTTGGGTGGTGGGGGGGGGTGGTAAGAGGGGAAATTTTGTTAAATCGACAATAAGGCTGTCCTGTAGAAAAATTATGGGCGATTGGGGGAGTGGGGGATGCTTGAGCAGTGGGATGCTCTCCAATTATTTTTCTTAGATCAGAACCTAGAAGTCAACAATATTAGGCAAAAGAAATGGTCAATTTAATGATTAAACCTAAAATTAAAAGTTATTTCTACTTTTTATATATTACTAAAATTATTAATGATTACGGTGTAAAATACGGTGTTTCAATCAGAACGAATTGCTTAGCTTTCCTTTATATAAGACTAGAATCTACTTTAAAATTTTTTTTTATTCTTTTTTATTTGCACATCTTGCGTAGGACAATGAGCGAATTTTATGATACAATTGGCAGAAGAGTATTAGTATTAATAGTTATGATTTAAATTTACATGGGATTAACATTAAGGTTAATTAACTGATTTATACTAAAAATTAACTGGTTGATGTTTTGGGTGAAGTGCTCATTATAATAGTCTCCAATCAGTGATCGGGCGGTCTGAACGGTAGGTCCAGGGGGTGGAATCTTTTCAGCCTGCGTCTGTCCAAACTGTTGTCCAACAGGTTGATCGCAAGGTGGTTTTCGTGGTGTTCCAGACGGTTTATATACCTACTGCTGAATCGGGCAATCTCCTCCATCACTGTGGGAACCTGCAGGTCTCTGTGGAGAACAGAGTTGCGCACATACCATTCAGCACCAACTAGTCTTCTTAAGAGCTTCGACTGAAATCTTTGCATTATGTTGATGGTGGACTTTGATGCAGTGCCCCAGAGCTGGATACCGTATGTCCATACTGGCTTAATAATCGTCTTATAGAGCAGGAGCTTGTTTTTTAGTTTTAGGTTGGAGCTTTGCCTTAAGAGCCAATTCATTTTTTTGACTTTAATATTCAGTTGTTTTTTCTTAGCTTTTATGTGTTTGCTCCACGTCAAGCGGCGTTCGAGGGTTAATCCTAGATACTTTGCCGAAGTTTCCGAGGGGATTGTGTTTCCGTTAAGTTGTACAGGTGGGCACACCTTGTGCCTTAGTGAGAATTGGACGTGTTTAGATTTATCGGCATTGACTCCAATGTTCCATCTCTTGAACCAGGGCTCCAGAAGATAAAGCTGATCTTGCAGAGTATGAGATGCTGTCACAGGATCGGTATCAGACGCTAGCAGAGCAGTATCATCTGCGTAAGTGGCCACCATCAAATTATTGTTATCCAAGATAGGGAGATCAGAAGTGTAAAGGGTGTACAGAACTGGGCCCAAGACGCTGCCCTGAGGTACTCCAGCCTTTATTACTTTAATGTCAGACTCTGCTCCTTCGCATTTGACGTAAAAAGATCTTTCATCCAAGTATGACTTGAGCAGCAGATAGTACGGTGCCGGGAGCATTCTTTTGAGTTTGGATAGCAAACCAAGATGCCAAACACGATCGAACGCCTGTCGAACGTCTATGAAAGCTGCTGAACAGTATTGCTTATTTTCGAATGCATTCAGGATCTGTTGCACAATTCTGTGGCATTGCTCTGGAGTCCCATGAAATTTTCTAAAGCCAAATTGGTGATCAGGGATCAGGCGTCCATCGTCCAGTAAAGGCAAAAGTCTGCTCAAAAATATTCTTTCGAATATTTTAGAGAGAATCGCCAGTAGACTGATCGGACGATAGGAGGATGTGTTATTTTCGGGCTTTCCTGGCTTGGCAATCATAATTATCTCAGCGCACTTCCATTGAGCAGGAAAATGACTGAGCCTTAGAATGCCGTTGTAGATCGCGACCAAAAGCAACATTGCTTTTTCTGGCAGTGCTCGAATAGCAAGAGCGTCAATTCGGTCATATCCCGGTGCCTTGCTAAGTTTAAGACTGGCTATTTCATGTTTGACTTCCTCCAGTCCGACGGGGGTATTGGCAGGTCCATTTCATTCCTCTGGCTTGTGGATTCAACGAACTCCCTCGTTTCATTTTCGTCTAGAGGTGAGCAGAACTCGAATGGAGTGAACGTTGCTTCCAAATGATTTGCAAACTCTTGCGCTTTCTCCTCTCCGGTCCTGCACCAAGCACCGTTTGAACTTCTTATTGGCACTTTTCTAAGGGTTGGTCTTTTTAGATATTTTGTTGCATTCCATAAGTTGTGCTCATCACTTCCAGGTTCAGCGTTTGAAAGAAAGTCGCTTATTGCCTTATTTTTGGCGTTCACGATTACAGTCTTAAGCTCTTTTGTGGCTTTATTTAGCGCTGCCTTATCCCTCGGGTTTCTGGAAATGTGCCAAACCCTTCTAAGTCTCCTCTTTTCGCGAACCATGTTTTCTATATTCGGGGACCAGAGATGCAGATCCCTCTTGAACTGAGGGGCTCTTTCAGGGGGAGCCGGTGTGGAGCAGCTGGCAGCCTCGTGAATGTTAATTGCCAGGGATTCAATTGCGGATTCAATATCAGAGCCCGTTGCTAGCTGTATGTTTGGATCAACATTTTGTTCCAGTCTGTTCTTATACAGGCTAAAATTAGTTTTCCTTCCAACTATCCTCGTTGGTTTGCAAATAATATCAACTGGGACATTGATGTTGACTAGCACTGCGGAGTGGTCGGAGCATAGGTCATGATATGGAGCCGTTGTCACTTTGAGAGGATCAATTCCTTTGCTTACAGCTATGTCCAGTACGTCCGGCGTCTTAAGGGGGTCTGTGGGCCAATATGTTGGTTCACCTGTGGAGTGGCTGGAAAGTTGCATGGTCAGCAAACATCTGTATAAAGAGGAGCCCTTTGGGTTGCAGAGTCTGGAACCCCAGCAGGTGTGTTTGGCGTTAAAATCTCCGCAAGCTTTGAATTTCTGGCCGAGCTTTTGAAAGAAATGCTGAAACATTGAGTCAACGACCTTGTTGGGGGTAGTAGTTTAACCACAGCAGCCTGGACCAAGACTTAAATGTTTAGGATCGGATCCAGATGAAATTATTTCTCAATGGGCCATGTTAAAGTAAACTGAAGCTAAGTTTAAAAAAGAAGAGGAGATATCTTTATTTTGGGAAGAAGTGGCAAAAGTAAAAAACGGTGTTAATATTGAAGTGTTTAAGGAATTAGTAGGATTTGTTAAGAAATATATTGTCCCTTCCACACAGTTCTGCTTCGGCGTAAACTCGAATTTGATTCAAATATCAAATATAATGCTATGGAAGGAACTCTGTACGAGTACAGAGCCAAATTATGTGTGGTCTGTCAAAGACTTGTAATTATAGGAAAGCAACTGATCTCAGAGTGTGATTTATATAATATCAGTATATTGAATATTGACTATTTTGTTTTCATAATGTTAAGAAGTAAATAAATACATGAAAAATTTTTTATTTTTATTTATAAGTTTAAGAACACTTAAGAAATGAGAATATTGTGGTATTTTACGTTATTGTCAAAGAGATATTTTGAAAATATAACATGAAAAAGTAAGAAAAAAATTGTTGGCTCTTTTTTTATAAAAATTGTTCTTTTTTTTTACTTTTTTTGGTGCATTTTTTCTTTCTCAAGTGGCAACCGTGGCTCTGACTGTGGTTATGTGGTAGATGATTGCCTCAAATGGACGGATCTGGATGGAAGGGATCTAGCCAGAGATTTTATTTGAATTCAGTTTAGGATTTTTAAAGGTCGATAGGCATGACAATCTGGTAATTCCGCATATTTCCATATCCATTATCGTTTTATTCACACTCGACATAAGAATAAACATTGAACGTTGAAATTTTTTTACATTAAAACATGATTTAAACACAGAATTTGCGAATTTTAGTTGTTAGTGGTCGTAGTCCTTGTGAAAAGGCTGACGCTTCGGATTGTCAACCAACTCAAATGGTGAAAATTTGGCCTGTAATATAAAAGGTGTCGGAATGCATGCCGTAGTTATATAAAACTTGATTTGGTTAATATTTTCTATGGTCCCCTCCATTTCTCCATGAGCGCGGCGCCTTTTATAATTCTCAAATATTATATGGCCACATACGTTCATTTGTTTGCACTTCTTGATGATTTGATCACTGAATTTGAGGCCGGGCATAATGTGAAATAGTTGAAACTCTGTCCTCACTATTGCATCAGGTTGAATCATCCACGGATGTGGATCGGTTTCACTTGTACTTGAATCACTAATATCAGCTTCATTAGAATCGATGGAACTGCTGGATGTCGCTTCAGTGCTGTGGTCACTAGAGGTAGACATCTTTTCTATATAAATGTGTTCTGATAGTTTATAATATTTTCGAGCAGATTTTTTCAAATAAAACTATAAACTAAAGTTAAATACATCGAACACTGAGATTAATAGAAAAATTACAGCTCAAATATGTCAAAAAAGTCTTGCGGTATTTTTTATTGAATTTTCAATTGTTGATAAAATTGGTTATAATAATGCGATTTAAGTCAAATATGCGCCGTTTTGTTCGATGACGAGTTCCCAACGAGATGCCAACTTCATAATGCCCCTCTTATAGAAGCTCGCTTCCCTATTGGCAAAAAACTCGGAGAGCCAATTTTCACAGGACTCTCTTGTGGCCAACTTCCGACTACCAAGCTCGTTCGCCATGGACAGAAATAGGTGGTAATCACTTGGTGCGAGATCCGGACTATACGGTGGATGCAAAAGAACCTCCCATCCGAGCTCCCGGAGCTTCTGGCGCGTCACCAAAGATGTGTGTGGCCTGGCGTTGTCCTGATGGAAGACAATTCGGCCTCTGTTGATCAAAGATGGCCTCTTCTGCATGAGTGCTGGCATTCAAGCGGTCCAGTTGTTGGCAGTACAGGTCCGAATTGAGCGTTTGGCCATAGGGGAGCAGCTCATAGTGGATGATTCCCTGCCAATCCCACCAAACACACAGAAGAACCTTCCTGGCCGTCAATCCAGGCTTGGCCACCGTCTGGGCAGCTTCACCGCTTTTCGACCACGACCGTTTGCGCTTCACGTTGTCGTAAGTGACCCACTTTTCATCGCCAGTCACCATCCGCTTCAAAAACGGGTCGATTTTGTTGCGATTCAGAAGCGATTCGCATGCATCATACGGGCAAAATATTTTTTTTTTTGCGTCAAGTCGTGTGGCACCCATACATCGAGCTTCTTTTTGAATCCAAGCTTCTTCAAATGGTTTATAACGGTTTGATGACTCATGCCCAGCTCTTGGCCGATGCTACGGCTGCTACTATGCCGGTTTATTTCGATCAATTCAGCGATTTTATCACAATTTTCGACGACAGGCCTTCCGGACCGTGGCGCATCTTCGATCACCTCTGCACCAGAACGAAAACGTTGCATTTTTGCCTTTATCGTAGTAGTACTGTAAAATATGCCGTATTTTCTCTTTATTTTGCTCCATGTTTGCGACGCTATAACTCACGAACGACTAAAAACAAACAACAATAAATCAAACACGCGTTAGGGCGTGAAAAGAACTTTCCAAAAAGCTCTAGCGTGAACTGATGCGACGAATACAACTAGAACTACGCGCTTGCAAAGACAAGCTTGACTTTTTTGACAACCTTATATAAACCATGAGCAATGTCAGCTCTGCCACAAACTTAATTTTAAAGGAACAACATATAAAACAAACATGTATTTAGCCTGTAAGACTAGTTTTATTGAATTATATAAAATTCTTTGTAAGGCTGTGACTATAAATGCATTTGATGAGCATTTTCAAGCTTATGAAACAGGCCATTTAGATGAAAAAATGTGCATAAAAAGGACTAAACAGTTTAAAAGTTTTCCACTTCATATTTATCCATTAAGCAATGGAAAAATGTATTGTAGAATTAAGTACATTTAAGCAATTGAATTTAATCCATTTATTTTTAAGCATCCATTGTTGTTAAATTTAATTTCTTTGACCTAATTTATTACATATTTAAGGAAAAAATAAATAAATAAAAACATGAATCGTTCCTTTGCACAGCATAAGTATAATTTGTTTGTAAAATGGTGGTTGAAATGGAACAGAGTATATGTCCTTGGATCGTGCCTATTCTTTCATAAATAGAACACAAATTGTTTATGGATCAAGACCAAACCGCCCATAAGCAAGCGACCAAAGCGAGAACAAAATGTTCCTTAAACAAGCCCAAAATATTCTTCAAGCAAGCCCGAACGGTTCATAAAGCGACAACAAAAGTTTCTTGACGCCTAACCCCAAACGGTTCATAAAGCGAGCACAAAATTCATAACCCAAGCGCAAAATGTTCTTAAATCATGTCCAAAATGTTCGTAAGTTCAGCACAAAATGTTTATAAGACAAACCCAAGCCGTTCATGTGTGAGAAAAAGATGTTCATGGCATAATGTGAACGAATGTTCATGAATATCGAAAAAGCGTGCTTAGCAGACTATCGTCAACAAAAGTTCATGATTTTGATACAATTTGAACGGATATTTTTCTCAGTGTACAATAAATTGATCTCATTTTGAGCTCTTGATTGCATCAAAAATGACTGAGATTGACTTAAGCTTAAAGCATCTCACCAGCATGGAGAATGACTATTAGAGAGGAACTTAGTCAGCTGTTCGCTCTCGCTTACGCTCTCTGTATACATTTGGGAATATGGTCGTCTCGCTCTAACCCACAGTGATTTCCCACTGGCACTATAAAGTATCTGCAAAATTGAGAGACAGCGCAAATTTACTCTCTAATACTTATTGGCTTCATGTTGAATTCTTTTCCATAGACTTGACCCCATTGACTGCAATTCAGCAGCTGCTTTCTCATCCTGGAAGTGTTAGAACTGGCAACAGTTAGTCGGGATTTACACGGTGAAGCAAACTTCATAAAGTTTTCCAAAAAACTCTTTTTTTGAGTCTGTCAGTCATTGGTGGACTTTTGTTGTCCATAGACGAAAATTGTGACTAAAATTGTCTCTAAAAATTGAAAGTGCCTTAGGATTGGAAGAAACGTTAATTCCATCAGTTAACGGTTATAACAAAAGTTTCCTTTAAAAGCTTCTGAAAAGCTTTTGTGTATGCCAGTGGCGCTATTGTGCCACAAGTGTAGAGTTGTTTAAGCTTTGCAGCTAAAAATTGTAATGTTTATGCTTGGTTTGTGTCTCGACTATTTAACGAAACTGAAGCAACAGTTTGGTGTGTGTCTCGACTAAGGGCAGACACAAACCACACACACAAATGTCCATTGATATTGCTCACTTTTGGGGGGCAACTAAATTGCCTACATTTTGGAGCTAAAATCAGAAAAGCAATGAAAACTAGAGTGGAATTTTTATTTCGGTATACCGGTATTACTACTTAATTTTAATATTGAAAAAATTTAATTCTGAGCTAAATCTGAATCTGTTTGTTTCTGTGTAAGAAAACCAATCAAAATTCAACACAAATCAAATGGTTTCACATTTAAGGCCTATACTCAGATCAAAATAAATTTTTAGTTTGGTACGATATTTCACCTGAATAGAAACAATTTTGTACAGCTTTGAAATCTGAATACGTTTGAAAAGGCCTCTTAATTGTTTCTATTCATGTGAAATATCGTAGCAAACTAAAAATTTATCTCATCTGAGTATAGGACTTTAAAGTACAATTATATACAGGCCTGTTCCCGTTTCCGAATTCGATTGAATGGAATTGATATGAGCTGTGATTTCTAAGAGACGATTAAACAATTCGGGTGAATCTTTCTGTCATCAAGAGGGTCGAATGAAGGTAAACGCAGACTTGAAGTTAAAAGCCGAAGAACTCAGTCGGTTTTTGGAAGCGAGTACATTTAACAATTCCGATTCCGCATGATTTGATCGGAATCGAAAACGGGAACAGGCCTGATAGACTTCATATTTCGTATTTTTTATGTATTTAACATGTAAGAAATTATGATTAAATTATATGCTGCGTGTCCCAGTGTTCCAGGGTGTCCCATGGTGTCCCCAGGGTGTCCCCCTGTGTCCCAGGGTGTCCCCCTGTGTCCCAGTGTGTCCCAGTGTGTCCCAGGGTGTCCCCAGGGTGTCCCCAGGGTGTCCCCATGGTGCCCCCGTGACCCAGTTCCACCCCCAGCCCAGGGTGTCCCCAGTGTGCCCCAGGGTGTCCCCAGTGTCCCCGGGGTGTCCCCCCTGTGTCCCAGTGTGTCCCCAGTGTGTCCCAGTGTGTCCCAGGGTGTCCCCAGTGTGTCTCCACTGTGTCCCAGTGTGTCCTTGTCCCCCACTGTGTCCTCAGTGTGTTCGTGGGTGTCCCCAGGGTGTCTCCAGGGTGTCCCACCTATGACCCAGGGGTGTCCCCATAGTGTCCCAGTGTGTCCCAGGGTGTCCCCAATGTGTCCCAGGGTGTCCCCAGTGTGCCCCGGGGTGTCCCCCTGTGTCCCAGTGTGTCCTTGTGGCCCCCTGTGTCCCCAGTGTGTCTTAGTAGTCCCCCTGTGTCCTCAGTGAGTTCCTGGGTATCCCCAGGGTGCCTCCATGGTGTCCCCCTGTGACTTAGGGTGTCCCCATTGTGTCCCAGGGTGTCCCCAGTATGGCCCGGAGTGTCCCCCTGTGTCCCAGTATGTCCTAGTGGCCCCCCTGTGTCCCAGGGTGTCCCCAGTGTGTCCCCATGGTGACCCCAGGGAGTCCCCACCGTGTCCCAGTGTGTCCTAGTGTCCCCCTGTGTCCTCAGTGTGTTCGTGGGTGTCCCCAGTGTGTCCCAGGGTGTCCCCCTGTGTCTCAGTGTGTCATAGTGGTCCCCCTGTGTCCCAGGGTGGCCCCAGGTTGCCCCAGTGTGTCCTAGTAGTCCCCCTGTGTCCTCAGTGTGTTCCTGGATGTCCCCAGGGTGTCCCCTGTGTCCCAGGGTGTCCCCATAGTGTCCCAGTGTGTCCCCGTGTATCCTAGTGGTCCGCCTAGGGTGTCCCCCTGTGTCCTAGGGTGTCCCCCAGTGTGTCCCTTGGTGTCCCCAGTGTGTCCCAGGGTGTCCCCAAGTGTGTTCCAGGGTGTCCCAGTGTGTCTTAGTGGTCCGTCTGTGTCCCAGGATGTCCCTCTGTGTCCCAGTGTGTCCCCATAGTGTCCCAGTGTATCCCTAGTGTGTCCCCAGTGTGTCCCAGTGTATCCCCAGGGTGTCCCCGTGTATCGTGGTGTTCCGCCTGTGTCCCAGGATGTCCCTATGTGTCCCAGCGTATCCCCATGTAACCTAGGGTGTCCCCCTGTGTTGAAGGGTGTCCCCAGTGTGTCCCTATGGTGTCTCCAGGGTGTCCCCTTGTGTCCCCAGGGGGTTCGCAGGGTGTCCCAAGCTGTCAACCTGTGTCCCAGAGTGACCCTATGTGTCCCCCTGTCTCCCAGTGTGGAAAAGGGACAGAGGGACACAGAGGGACACAAAGGGACACAGAAACAGAGTACAGACGTACAAAGGGGATTGGTGTACTAAGTCAACTCGTTTTGATTTTTCTCAATCCCGTCACTAGGGATTTCACTAGCAAAAAAGGGTAAAGATTTTCCATAGTTCAAAAAATCTTTTATAAATTTTTTTATATTTCTGCTTAAATATAATACATTTTCATGAACAGAATTGGGATAGACAGTCTCTTATTGAGAAGGTGCTATAAGCCATTGCGCTAGCGAAAAGGGGTAAAAGTTTCCAGTTAGTTCAAGAAGAGTCTCCGTTAGGCCTGTAAGTCGGAATCGGATTGAATCTGTTTAATGTCTTCACTATTCTAAGCGATTTTCAAATATCAATTAAAGACATAACATTTCAAACAAAATCTTTAATGGTTTCTTTACAACTATTGTGTATGCACGTTGTTTTTGACAGTCACTTCCAACGGAAGCAGCCCCGTACCGCACTAAATCGTACCGAACCGCTAATTCATGATTGTAAACCGAAACCTTCTTCAGACAGCTTCAAATGTGCTGTATTCGCGCTGACTCTGAATTTCGTTCTTAAAGTTTATGTTAACAATGGAAAATTGTCAAGCAAATTCACTTTCCCCAACGCCCCCAAACCCGTCTACTCCCCCTCCACTGATAACAGTCGCGCGACATATGATATCGTCGCCAGTCCCTAAAACCCACAACCCAATCCCTGCCTTCGTTTGTTTATTTGCCATGTGTAAACACAGCAGTGCGGGGGCGGGGGCGGGGGCGGGGGAAGGATGCAGCCAAAGTTCCCACTGTGCGTGCGATAAGACTTGGGGCGACATGGGGAGAGTTTTGCAATCGGAACCCTTGCCAAATGATCCGTTGCCAAGGCAAATTAGCTGTCCAATGTGGGTGGGTGGGGGGGGGGGGGGGGGGGACTCTAAAAATATGTGTTGAAGTGCTCGGGCACAACCTCGGGTCAATTAATCATACTTTAGCGTTTAGCAGTCGCCGCAGCAACAAACAAAACACACATTCATAATAATAATAATAATAATTCATAATGTACATATGAGCGGAGCACGGAGAAGGGGCAGGGTAAGGAATGGGGGAGGGGGAGAGCACATATTAAAAGTCAGGGTCAAAGTGTGGCCATTGTGTTTGGCAGAGCGGTGGCAGAGAGGAGGTAGGGGGGGAGAATATAAAAACTATAAACAAAATATGAATGGCAAAACAAAATATGAGACAAAGACGAAACCGAGAGAATTACTCAGAAATGGTGTACGCGGTGGAGAAACAGAAGTACGACAACCAGGAAATGCTCTTACCCAAGGGGATTAAACCGGGGAGGGCGGAGGCAAACCGATATATAAGCGCAGCAGCAGCACTGCATTCAGCTCCTACTCTAAGTACAGAGCATAAATATAGTCGGGCTTGACCGACTTTCTCACTTGTTTGTATTGTAACTGTGTAATAGAAAAATCATATAAGATCTTTCAATTCCTCATCTTAAAGGTTCATTAGAGCTAAGAATACATTTAGTTCCGTTAAGAGATATCAATAAAATCCAAATTATGTCTTATGCCAGTCTCTGACAAGAATTAGTAGTTCACAGACTCGTCTTTTTCTCGTTCCCAATTCAGAAACGTTCTAAATCTCAAGTGTAATGCCGCCCTACCTTCTTAAAACAGATACAAGAGCGACAATACCTGCTAAATGTATCGTACACGTTGTTGGGACCTGCAAATTTTGATATACAGACGAACTTCCATATAGCTAGTCTCAAGAGAACCAAAAATTATCTTCTTCATAAAAAAATATCGTAATATAGAGAAAGAATTACGTAATTTGAAATTTGTACAGGCAACAAATTTGTTATATGGAAGTTCATAATAGAAAACTTATTCAAAGAATACTTAAGACTTTTGTATAAAGTACTTCAGACTTCGAAAGAATTGTCAGCAAATTTTTTTAAGACAGAACCCAAATCTTTATTTATTTATTTATTTAGTATGACTAGCTTAAAGTTATAAACTTAGTAGCTAGTTAGGAAAAGCATGGCTGCTAGGGCCGACAATATTCTATGAAGTACCAAAAACTTCTAAACCAAATTCCTAAGGACTAAGTGCAGAAATTATCACACACTTCTTATGAAAGTTCCTTTGATATTCAAATGGAGTACTAAGAACTTCTAGTGGAAATACCTGAAACTTTTAGAGACAAAACCTGGGTCTTTTGCCTTAAAAAGTTACCGGAAGAATCCAGATGAATTAGCGGAAACTTTTGGTAAAAAATACCTGAGAAAGATAATATAGAGAAAATATTTGCACAGACTATAAACATATATATAACTTAAGATAAACACAAACGTTGTCAAAAATCGTATAAGAACGAATGAACATTCTCATTTGTAGCACAATGCTCTCACTTCATTTCAAAAAAAATTTGTTCTCAAAAAGTTTTAAGAATATTTCGTTTTTGTTTTGAGTTGATGGCAAATTTATTTTTCAAACAGATTTCTTCCCCATCTATTTGAGACATCTGGTAGATTTCCCTAGGACTTAGGCTGTATGTAGCTTTCTTAAAGGAGGTATTCATGAATCAAGTAGAAGTACAGGGTTGCCCATATTCGACGGACCCATGTTTTTTTTAAAAATCAAAGAAAAAAAATAAAAATTTGGCGGTTGGCAATCTTAATCATTTAATTTGTTCCAAGTAGATTTGTTTACATCAATTTTTGAATATGATATCTCTCAAATGGCCGCCTCTGGCGTTGATGGCGTATTGTGCCCTTTTTGCAGCATTTTCCATCGATTTCGCCAACATTTCGGCCGGAATAGCGGCTATTTCTTCACGAATGTTGTCCTTGAGCTCTTCTACGGTCCTTGGCTTGTTAACGTAAACCTTTGACTTCAAATATCCCCACAAGAAGAAGTCAGGCGGCGTCAAATCGGGCGAACGCGGTGGCCAGTCCAAATCACCACTTTTCGACATCAAACGGCCCGGAAACAATTTCTTCAGAAAATCGATTGTTATGCGACTTGTGTGCGGTGGAGCGCCGTCTTGTTGAAACCAGAACTGCCTCATACGCTTTCGACGAATAATTGGCATCACAAAATTGGTCATCATGTCGCGATAACGCTCCTGGTTGATGGTAACAGCATGGCCATTTTCATTTTGGAAGAAAAACGGCCCAATGACCGTTTTCGCACTAACGCCGCACCAAACTGTGACTTTTTCGTCATGAAGAGGCACTTCTTGAATCTCCTGAGGATTTTCAGTGGCGTAAATACGGCAATTTTGCTTATTTACGGTCCCATTCAATGTGAAATGGGCTTAATTTTTAATTTTTTAAAAGCACGTTGAGTTTTCACAATTGACTTGTTCTGTTGAATGTAAATTTCAACTATTTCAGAGCGCTCGCGTGTCGTGTATTGTTCCATGGTAAAAATCTGCTTGGACTGACGCTTCAAACGCGGTATGTCATTAAGCGATCTGACATCTCTGTCAAAAGTTATGGCGTTGCCAGATGGGTCCGTCGAATATGGACAACCCTGTATTTGAACCTTTTAAAGAGAAACACTTGGCAGTCCCTGTCTGCCATAGAAAATACTTGAAACTTCTGCAAAAAAAATTCCCTAGATCTTATTTAGAAAGTTACTGAATCTTTATTTGTTTTAGTTACTTTTCAAACACGATATTTTTAAAGAGAAGAGTCTCGAACTTCTACAGATTAGACTTAAAACTTTAGCAGAAATAGTAGAAAAAAATTAACACGGGGGTGCCACAGAAATCTCTAGAGATTTTGCCGACGGTTGGATTGTAAATCTCTCTAAAAAATTTATTTGGTGCCACAGAACTTCTAGAGCAGCGATGGCCAGCGAGAGCGAGGTTAAAAAGTGAGAGTGTATAAGTGTGCGAAAATAAAGCTCCGTGAATCTGCTTCGACCTAATCGCTTCGAACTCTGTCGAGCGAATGACGCCTTTCTGCTCTTTTGTTCTCAGCTTCGGCAAGCGCTCGGGTTGTGTACATGTGAATAGCGAAATATTTTCGGCCCCGGGATGCCACCAAGGGCCATCGCTGTTCTAGAGATTTCATTTTCTAATTAGAAAATCTAGTTGGAACACCAGATGTTCCAATTGATATTCGATCTCTAAAAACAGGGCTGAATCTCTCGCCAAAAAATTTTTCTTATTTTAGATATGGGTTAATTTAATGATTAACTGAAATTTTTTGATTGTGTTACACGTTTTATGATGCATTTTTAAAATAATAATTAAATTTTAAGTCGCATTCTTCACCAATATAATGCAAAATTTAAAAATTTGTTGGCACCAAACACGAGGTATTAGTTTCCATCCCTTAATCTGCTAACTGTCATGTAGAGGGCGCCACTTCGACAAAAGTCGCTAGTGAGAAAAGAGCTTTGGAAAATCTCCTTACAAAACATTAGAGGTTTGAAACCAACCAAAAGAAATTTCTGTGGCACCTAAGAATTGGAATTCGGTTGAAATTTGGTTGGAAGAGGTTTCTGTGGCACCCCCGACTGTGTTGTTAGATTATTTATTTAGATGAGAGAATGAATACAATAATTGGCCCAAAAAGTAATCGGTTTTTAAAGATCATTATAATTTCCATTTTGTTCGATAACCTTTTGCCATCTTCCCGGCTTTGTATTCCACGCTCATAGAACTCTGGCCTTTATCCGAAGGCGTTCTTTTTTACCTTTAAGGAGTTCTGCAAAGATCGATAGTCGTGGTGCAAGGTAGGGATATGGTGGACGCATCAAAACTTCCCAGCCAGCTGTCCCAGTTTTTGCCGGGTCATCAAAGATGTGTGGTCTGGCGTTGTCATGATGGAAAATGACACCTACGTTGATCCGGCCCCGTGTCGCTCAATTTGTCGTTGTTGACGTAAACATCCGATTAATCGTTTGGTTCCTTGGAAGCAGCTCAAAATATACCACACCCTTCCAATCCCACCAAACAGACAGCATATCCTTTGTGGTATCAGCCTTTGAAGGTTGAGCTGGTTCACCCTGCGGACCCGATCGTTTTCGATTAACGTTATTGTAAACAATCCATTTTCATCTCCAGTTATGATTCGCTTTAAAAGGCGTCTTGCGTTTAAGATGCATATCACAAACGTTGATTCGGTTTGTTAAATGAATTTCTTTCAATTCATGTGGTACCCAAATATCAAGCTTTTTCACCAGTCCAAGACTTTGTATTGATAATGAACGGTTGATTTTGGTATATTTAACTTCTCTCCATCTCGCGCTCAGTTAGACGTCATCGTTAATCTTGTTTGTCATCCTTTAAAATCTAGTCGACATTTTGATGCTTTCTTTAAGGGTAGATTTGGAATAATCCATTATACGCCGTCTATAGGTCCCATTTTTTTTGTTGTATCCTTGGTTGCCAGATGTATAATTATGCACAACACTCTCCCTTCAGATGGCACACTATTACATTCCCAATGCCTCTTTGCAAGTCATATGGTTTGTTGGTCCTAGTCCTTTTGTCAATGCGTCAGCAGGCATTTCAGTCGTTGGTTTACCAAATCTCTAATAAAGTGATAGTGGATGTCAATGTGTTTTGTACGGCTATGGAATATTGGGGTCCTATTGAGTTGACCTGCTTCTTGATTATCGTTGTATATGGAAGTCTTCTTAGATGCACCGCTTCTTTAAAACATTCAGACAACGCCATGTATTCCGCTACTGTACTTGATAGTGCCACGGTTCGCTGTTTTCGACTTTCCGCAAGATACTGCTGCGTTTGATAATTGATAAAAATGATGGCACATCTTTTGAAAAAAAAAGGAAATAAAAAAGGAATGAAAAATGTTTTTATAATTTTTTTTTGTTAAATTTTAAGATTAACTTAAATTTTTTTAATTTTTTGGTACGTTTTTATCCAAACCTTGCCTTAGAAATTTTAGATTGTATCAAGCAAGGTATGAATCGAAAGTTTATTGATTTTCCAATAATCAATTAAACCAGTTAAGTAGTTTAAATGCAAAGAGCAAAAATATTAAAAAAGAAATAATTTTTTGCTCGAGAATGATCGAATATTAAAAAATAGAACAAAATAATTTTTAATCTTTCTTCTTAGAATCACACTTTTCGAAGAAAATAAGGTATTAATAAAGAAAATCTATCGATGAACACCGAATCCATTTTCGATGATCGCAATACATCATAGCAAGGAAGCATATCGGCGTTTTGAGCAAGCCCATCTCGCAAGTTTTAACAGATTTCGATACAGTCCAGCTCTCTACAGGTTTTGTTACTTAAATCTGTATCAAAAAAATAGTTCCCCAAAGCCAAAAACTTATTTATGGTGTCATTTTCGTTGAGACAAACTAAAAACTGTTTTTTTTGATGCTGACATAGTGCCTAGAAAATTAAAAATGATGCAAAGCTGGTGGTGGCCAGGACTCATATTGGACATTTTTAACTTTAACTACATTTTTTTTTTTATACAACGCTAAAGCACAGGTCACAAACATAATATTTCTAGTTCATACATACCCCTAGCTAGAAATAAAAACACATATCTTCCACTTAAGGCAACTTTAGACCAAAATTGGCAGTGCACATATAAACGCTGGAAAGCTTAATGATGCACCCGCAGAAATATATGTTGTGTTTAATTGCTCACAGCTGATCAATAAGAGCATGTCAACCGAAATAGAACCTCTTTATAAGCTCAGTGCGATATTAGTAATCGATTGAGACACATTTTTGGAGCATATAAACACTTTGAAAATGGAATTAAATGGAGCTAGATCGACCATTTCGCCCACTGTGCCCCTGTTCGAACATAAACCTAGGTTCAGCGACCGTCTGAACCCGCTCCGTGAACCCGAACCCAAAAAGTTTCAACGGTTCGAACCCCGGAGTGAACCCCTCCCGATTTTTAGAAGGTTTGCAGCCCTGATTCTATTCCCAAACAATAAGTTAACTTTCCCAAATCTTTCATCTCGAAAGTATTTGATAGTTCCATTTTTAAAGAATTTAGCATACGTTTGTCGTTGCTTGCGACTATAAGGTCATCTACATATAATGATAATATGATTATGCTTTTCCGTTCCCATTTTATATACAAGCATGGATCAGCTGAAGGTTCATTTCTTTCAGTTTTGTGTCCTAAGCCATACAGCGCCTTATTCAATTTACCCACTTTGTCAGGGCCGTACTTTTTCTTTTCATGATCTGTTAAGATTTCCTCAAATTCTGGCGGAAAAGCTTATCTATATATATTTAAGTATGCACTGTTGAAATCGAACTGATTTAGCTTCAATCCTAATTCAAAACTCTTATTGACCAGGCGAAAAAGTTTCATTATAATCAATACCTTCTGATATTTCGTCCTTAGGTTTCGGCTCGTGGGACTCGGTTCGCACTGAAACTTGGTTATCAATTCTGTTAAGAGTCTTCTTGGTCTGCCTGGTCCACGTTTCGTTAATTCTGATATTTGCTGATCGGTTTCTCGTAATTCTTCTTGCTGCTCGTAGAACTCTACATTGACGCTATTCTACTCAACCAAAAATTCTTCAAAATCATTTTCTTTCCCAAAAAGGTTTGTGAATGTCACGTCTGTACTCTTTATCACTGTTCTTCTTCTTTGGTCATCCAGTCCTATAAACTGAACTGAACTTACTTTTTGATCGTTTGTCCAAAGCAGGGGTGCCCAGAACGAGCTTACCAGCGCGTCAAAACTAATACAATTGATTTTGTTTTTGCTTTTTGTTGGCTTATGGCATGCGTAAAGTCTATACGCGCCGGCTATTTCTTTGCGTACCACAACAACACATGCGTGCTTTGCGGAATGGGCAAGGGCGCCCCTTGTCCAAAGTATACGCAATTAGACCGACAATTCGCACGAAATTCACAACTGGTATCCGATTGTTTCATAAGGTATTTCATCAACCAAGTTCATTTACTTTATGTAATTGTTGATCTGTTCTTTGCTGCCCAAATAGCCACCCCTACCTGTACCATTTTGGCGTTTAGCACTTCTTTATTGTTGCAAAAGAGAGCAGAATAAGCTCGCTTTAGTATGCACAGCAGATAGGAAAGTTTCGGACTCTGATCTAAGCCCAAAACTTGGATTTAAATCAAGTACAACCCCAAATCTGCTGACTGGATCCAAGTACCAAAACTTTTTAGGAATTTGGAAGGTTTTGTTTTCCCTGCTGAATTGGTGAATGAAAGTTGAGACCTAATCGTGCTTCCCCAGTTCCTCTCAAAATTGCTGACTAATTGAGGATTGCTCAAGCCTTCTCACAGTTCGTCTAGACCCTTTTTTTTTGTTTTGCTTTCAGTGTGTGTGTGTGTGTGTGTGTTGTTTTGGTGGCTTCCAAAGAAGAGTGTATAGGGCCTCTGGGGTCGCCCAACGACAACAATGGCCGGCAATTGTTTTGCGGCGTCGTCGTTGTTGTTGTTGTTGTTGTTGTTGTTGATGACGAGGCGGCGGCTATGTTTGCGGTTGCGCCTGTCCCTGGCCAAAAGTTGCCAAGTAAGAGACGGGGTTTTTGGCGCGGATCGTCGTCTCCGTCTCCGTCGTCGTCGATCGTTGTACACGTTTTCATTATCATTTGTCTGTCTGTGTGCGCCCAGAGCAACTCTTTCAACTTGTTGCTAAAAATATGCAAGGCAGTAAAAGGAAACCGGTTCTTGGGGTACATACA
Source organism: Lordiphosa stackelbergi (assembly GCA_018904235.1). Lineage (NCBI taxonomy): Eukaryota > Metazoa > Arthropoda > Insecta > Diptera > Drosophilidae > Lordiphosa > Lordiphosa stackelbergi. Next base: position 27,023 of record JAEIFU010002795.1, read on the forward strand.
AAAGCAACTGGCTCGGCCTGTTGTTGCTGGGTGCCAGTGGCCGCTGCCGTCTTGGAATGGTGGTGTGTGGAACTGGAACTGTGACTTGATTGAGTTGGCCCAAGCGATCCATGCACAAATAAAAACGCCAACACGTAATACAAGACGCTGCTCTGCGGTTAGATCGGTTAGAGGGGGGAAGAAGAGATGCCGATTACGCGTACCGAAACCGGCAACCAGTTGAGCTAGTGTCACGGGGGCTGCGTGGGGAAGGGGGGACGGTTGGTGTCCCCGCAAGTTGAGCTACTTTGCTCTTAGTCGGCTTCTTTCTTTCTCTTGCGTCTTTCTTTTTAACTGTGAATTTGCACCATGTGCAAGGGAGGGGGGGAAGGGGAGCAGCAGAGCTGCGCCAGCTGAGTGATAATAAAAAGCTTAAATAAAATCAACAAAAATTAACAACAATGCTCGAAATGGCAAAGCGTGCAACTTGTTTGAGTTACCCATTAAATGACGGTGCAATAATCTCTCTAGGTGAGGGGAATCACGGGGATTTATTATAATTGTATTCTTTGAAATGATGACGCAATCAGAGCAGAGCTTGAAAATAGTTAACAGAAGTGTGTTACCTTCGAGTGTTATCTTTTACTGGAGGTTAAGAGAAGATCGGTCTTTGCAGAAACCAAACTCCCAAACCCGATCCTCAAATATTTTCAACTTACGCAGAGTTTCCATTTCGTCTACAAATTTAAGACCTCGGTTGAGGGCTTTGCAATGCCTCGGTTGAGTGTTCTGCTTGCCTCGGTTGAGGACTTTGCGATGCCTCGGTTAGGGGCTTTGTGGTGCCTCGGTTAAGGGCTTTGTGGTGCCTCGGTTTGAGTGCTTTGGCTGGTGCCTCGGTTGAGGGCTTTGTGAGGCCTTGGTTGGGGGCTTTGCGATGCCTCGGTTAAGTGCTTTGTGGTGCCTCGGTTGAGTGTTTTGCTGGCCTCGGTTGAACAATTTACATTTACTTTGAGGTGCCTCGGTTGAGGGCTTTGTAGGGCCTTGGATGAGGACTTTGCGATGCCTCGGTTAAGGGCTTTGGGTGCCTCAGTCAGTGGCGTAGATAGTCCATTTCCAAGTTCAATGGTTATTGTCTGAGCGGATTGTGGACAGACTCTTTCACTCGACTTTAAAAAAATCTATAGAAATTGGTATATATATTCGAAATAATGCTCTTTTTGCCGCCAAATGTTTCAATTCGATTTTTACATCCCGCCAGATAATTTTCATATTTTGAGTAAGTGGGAGAGCAGAGTTTTGAAAACCATTTTTCACCGATAATTATTTGATAAATCATTTTTTTGCCTGCAAAGATGAACCTAAAACTTCGAAATTAAAAGACATTGACATAGAAAAAAAACTATAGATGACTGCCGCAACCTTATTTCATGATAATTCTCCATAGTTCTCGGTCCATCGATGTAATTCTTTGAGCAAAGGCAGATCTAGGCCTTGAGTTCTTGGGGTCGTTTACAAATTCGTTGTTTCTGACGAAAAGGAAATCTGCATATTTCAAAATTCGTTTAAAAGCCATACCATGGATGACCCCCAATTATTTAGCCCGAAAAATTTTAATAATTCGCGATCCATCGAAAGAATTTTTTTATAATTTTCGGAGAGAAGGTAGGAGTTTTATAGGCCTATTCCGGTTTCACTTTCGAAAGAAAAAACAGAACATCTAAAAATTCGATTTCACTTTAGTGAAAACCGGAACATAAGCAGCTAGACTTGTCCCGATAACTTTCAATAAAATTCTAGAAACCCCAAAATATGTTCTGGCCTCGGTTGAGGGCTTTGTGGTGCCTTAGCTGAGGTTTATGCGATGCCTTGGTTGTTGTTGTTGTATCGGCTTCGTTTTTTTCGGGTTGTACAAAGGGATAAGAGAGAAAGAAAGTATGTTAGAGGCGGATAGTGAATTTGAAAGGTGGGGAAGTATAGAGAGTGGGATTATATAGTAGATAGAGTGGATGTCGAATCATCGAGGGCTAGCCCTAGGAAGGCTGCGCACTCGGTGGGATGCGTCCAGAGGTCTTCAGCGGTCAGGTTGGTGGGAGCGTTGGGGCAGTTGAAAAGATGTTAAGTGTCATGTGGGCTTCCTTTGCAATCAGGGCACTCATCTGCTACCTCAGGGTTGATCCTGGCGAGGTAGCTGTTTAGGAAGCAGGAGTATCCTGACCTAAATTGGGCAAGGGTCGTGCGCGTGGTTTGTGGGGAGCTGTTTCTCAGTGTCACTGATGGGTGGTGGGCGACCACCAAGCACCACGTTGCTCTTGAGCCCATTGATCGATGTTTCAACTGTCCTCTTGTGGATATCCTCCCTCACACTCAGAGCATCGGAAATCGACAGGTTGGTGGCATGATTGGTCATCTGTCTGATTTCCGGCATGAAGATGCGGACATCTTGCGATGCCTCGGTTGAGTGCTTTGCTTGCCTTGGTTGAGGACTTTGCGATGCCTCGGTTAGGGGCTTTGTGGTGCCTCGGTTGAGGGCTTTGTGGTGCTTCGGTTGAGGGCTTTGCTTGCCTAGGTTGAACAATTTACAGAGGCTGAACAAATCCTGGTTGGTCTTCACTGTTTGGTCAGAAATGGGTGATTAAAGACCAGCTAAAAACTGCGACGATGATCCATACTCAGCTGAACGACGAAAGTTTGCATGTAAAGCAGGGGCGCCCTTGCCCATTCCGCAAAACACGCATGTGTTGTGGTACGCAAAGGAATAGATTGCGCGTATAGGTTTACCGCACGCCATAAGCCTTCATAAAGCAAAACAAAATCATATGCGTGCTCTGCGTTTTTTTGTTGCCGCATACAGACCTGCAACAAGAACATCATATCATATGATTCATATGTGCCTATCTCCTCTCTCCCTCCGATGTCACTCGCAAACTCGAATGCAACATCAAATTGCTTATGCGTACGGCCGAACGCTTTTCGCTATCGAGGCAGATCTGCGTAGCAACGACCACTCACACAACCAAAAAAAAAGGTTTTTCTCTTTCTATTTCGTGTTGCTTTTGTTGCTTTAAATATATTTTATGCATTTGTATTGGCTTTGACGCGCTGGTAAGCTGATTCTGGGCACCCCTGATGTAAAGGGTAAATCCAAATTATAATTAATACACAAACGAGAGGCCGTACTAACTTCGTCTTTGCCGAAGTTTTTATACCCTAGCAAATGTTTTAATACATCAGAGTTTAAGAACGCCAGCATTGAAAGAAACTAATTTTTCTAAATAAAACCCACTTTTCGACAGATAGTTCCTATGACAGCTATAGAATATAGTCATCCGATTTTGACAAAAACTTCCAAATCTTTGTAAAAGCGCATAATATTAATAATTCTAAAGTGAGACACGTTAACATTAAGAACAAAAGTTTTTCTCACAAAAACCCACTTTTCGACCGATAGTTCCTATGGCAGCTATAAGATATAGTCATCCGATTTTGACAAAAACTTCCAAATCTATGTGAAAGCGTATAATATTAATAATCGCTGAAGTGAGACACGTTAAGATTAAGAATAAAAAAGTTTTTGTCAATAAAACCCACTTTTCGACCGATAGTTCTCATGGCAGCTATAAGATATAGTCATCCGATCCGGTCGGTTCCGACATATTAGCAGTGTGCAGTAAAAAGAAGACTCTGTCCAAAGTTTCAGCTCGATAGCTTTAAAACTCAGAGACTAGTTTGCGTAGAAACAGACAGACAGACGGACAAAGCTCAATCGACTCAGCTCGTCACCCTGATCAAGAATATATATAGTTTATAGGGTCGGAAATGAATATTTCAATGCGTTGCAAACTTCTGGAATAAATTATATAGAATTGAATGATGGAATCTTTATTATGTGCTAAAAGAACTATCTTTAACCCCTACGGAAGGAGGCTTACTTATGGAAGGGAAAAGGGGTATTTAAAGTAATTTAAAATTATCAATTTAGGGTATCGTTTTATGGGTTTTTGGGTGCTCCAATTTAATTTTTGGCAGTATTTTTTGAATCGGGGGGAAGGGGGCTGGCTTATGGAGGGCGAAGAGGGTAAAATTAGTCAAAAAAATAAAATGGGGTATCGTTTGATGGGTTTTTGGATGATCTGTTTTCATTTTGGGCAGTATTTTGGGATCGGGTGGAGGCGGAGACTTATGGGGGGGAAGGGTAAAATGCAATAAATAATGAAATGGGGTATTGTTTTATAGGTTTTATGGTGCTCTAATTTCCTTACTGGTAGTATTTTTGGGTCGAGGGGGAAGGGGGCTGACTTATGGAGGGGGAAGGGGGTAAAATGTAACAAAAAATCAAATGGGGTATCGTTTTATAGGTTTTTGGATACTCAATTTTCATTTCTGGCAGTATTTTTCGGATCGGGGGGAGAGGGGACTGACCTATGGAGGGGGAAGGGGGTAAAATGTAACAAATAATCAAATGGGGTATCGTTTTATGGGTTTTTGGGTGCTCCAATTTCATTTCTGACAGTATTTTTTTGGAATCGGGGAGATGGGGCTGACTTAATGAGAGAGGGCAGGGGTAAATAAATTTTCAAAATAAAATGGGGTACCGTTTTATGGGTTTTTGGATGTTAAAAACTGTCTATTTCTGGTAGTCGATTTTTTGGAATCCCTGCCGTGCAGTATTTTCTCATTCAGTGCCAGTGTGCAGTGGTTTGGTATCACATGATCTGGGTCCAGAACGCGAAATATGCTGTTTAATAAAGCACCGTAGCACCGTCTTGCTGAAACCAATTGTCGCCGACCTCAATTGGTAGCTTCCGCCCTTGACAGTTATGTTCAGTCCAGCCTCATTTGTAAAGAAACACTAACCGATGATTCCAACAGCCCAAAAACACACCAAACAGTAAATTTTTGTGGATGTAACGCTTAAACTGGACAAATTTGTCTTTTTTCTGGTCAACTGTATTGCTTCAGAAAGCTCGAAACAGCTGATTCAATTTCTGTGCTCATAAGATAACGGTTTAGTTTGTCCTAAGTATTAAGCTTGGGAAAAAACTCAGAAGGCTGAAGTACTTTCAATTTTGGAAACTCCTTTTAGGTGTGTATTCTCAAAATTTGTATTGCAAACTAGAGAAGGGCCTTAAAATAGCACTTTGAGGCCCAAAAAAACAGTTGTTTTCTATTTCTATTTCTACTGCTTCTTCTTGAAGCTTTAAAGCCCTGGCTAAATTTTTGATTTGCATGTCCAGAGAGAGAGAGCTCCCCAGCTTCAGGTTACGCCACCCGCTGTCTAAGTTGTCTCCCCTTACAAGTCGTCCCCCCCCGCCCCGCCACCGTACCCCTTGCACCATATTTCCTTCTTCAGCATACACGCACACACACACACACACATGTGTACATACAATTCGCAGTCCATTCTCATTCCACTTTTCGTGGTGTGCTTTCATTTTATTTTGCTTTTTATTATTATTCTTGTTATTTTTATTTTTCGCTTCTTCTTCTTCTTTTTGCTGCTGCTGCTGTTGCTGTTGTTGCCTTTTGCTTTATTTATTTCGACTGGCTGACGCGTTCGTTCGCATGCTACCCCCCCCTCCTCCCCCCCCTCCAACATGGCTGGTGCTCTTTCTTTCCCTCTCTCGTTCACACTCATCAGTCAAGCGGCCCACAGTCGGTCTGGCCAAACGTCTGTCTGTCTCTTTTGCGTATATTTATGTCTCTCCGTATGTATGCATGTGTGTGTGAAGTTGAATGTGCCGGTTTGTTCTGTTGTTGCCGTTGGTCGTGTCGTGTCATGTTGATTTGTGTGCGTCCGACGCGACGGACGAACGAACAAACCGAACGACCGACCGACCGTCGAACCCGTTGAGTTCCCTCCCGTCCCCCGCTTCCCCCCTCCTACTTAAGCAACAACAACACCGTTGACGACAAGCGTCTGCGCTAGTTATTCGGCATTCTGCTGCTGTCATTGTTGTTGTTGTTGTTGCCTCTTCCACTTCTGCTTCATCTTCGGCTCGCATACAGACAGACAAACGCAAACAACATCAAGACAATGCGCAGTAGATAACAACTGCCCCGCTACCCCCTAACACGCTCTTTACATTACATACATACATACCTACATACATACGTATGTATCTATGGCAACACAGCGTGATATATAAGAGGCATTCGTATGTACATTTATATGTATGTATGTATGTATGCAAGTATGTATGCTTGCTTGTACATTTATGTGCTTGTGCAGACAGCTGCTTTGTGTGTCAAATTGTAGCAAAAAAAAAAGTTTTCGGTTTTTTTTTATCTGTACTTTTTTTTTTTTTTTATTTTATACCCGAGTACCGGGAGAATTGAGAGTAGGAGGAAGAGACGACGATGCCAAGCCAAGCCAAATGCACCCCCACTAGCGCATTTAGCAGCAAATGTCACTCAGCTGGTCGAACAAGCTTTACAGAAATTCGTAGGTCGTGCCCCTGGGACACGAACATACTTGCCAATTCACACCGAATGCTTGCCGAAGTCATGCTTCACTGTGTGTTAGAGAGAGACATAGTCACATTTTCGCACACTCTTCTTGGGAAACTCTGTTTTAGAGCAACGATTGACAAGCAATTGGCTTGGGCCAAGAGAGCAAACAGCTTTTGAGAAGTAGGTCACAGCAGGTTTGCGTCGCAAATTTTTTGCACACCAATACACACTTACTTGTTGAAATCGCTAATAGGGGCTTGTCGCTAAAACACACCTGGATATAGACCGCAAAAAAAACAAAAACACAGATTTTTTGTCGTGACGCACAGAGTTAATAAATGTGTTCATTTTCGCTAATTTATGACTTCAGAAGTTGTGTTTGTTGTAGATGTTGTTGCAGTGCTCTGGTGCAAATTCTGCGCCCACCAGGCTTTAGACGGCTCTTCTAACAATCGGGGTTTTGATTTGTCTTCGTCGGAGACATCAGCTAAGTTCTTCATTAAATCAACAATAAGAATCAGCGTTCCGCTGAATGTCAACTTCTGCGACCACTCCGCAATGTCCGCTCGCTAGGCAAAGGAAATCCTTTTTTAACAGATGTCTAATGTCGATTTTCTAACGCTACTACAGTCCACGGCTTCTTTCCTGAAATTGCATTCACATCAAATAAATAATTCATCAAAGTAAAGCTAAGATACACTTACTCAGTTTGCGAACTGAAGTCTTTCAGTTGGGCATGGTTGCGACAAAATATGTTCCGTGAACTGGAACGTTCCTTTCGGAATGGCATTTTTAAAGAAGCCTGCGACCATTCTTATCGCCTTCTGTTTAACGAAAGTCATTTTCCGTAAAATGCCTTTGGCAAATTTTACTATATTGTGTAAGTAAAACACCGGTTCAATTTAAGGAACAAACTTTTCTGTTCGCTTTCAGATACATTTGGGTTATGGTCGTCTCCTCTAATCATCACAGTGATTTCCTACTGGCACTTTGAAGTATCTTTGGGCAGCTACACTCCTGCCCAAAATTATACGACACCCCGAAAATTTTAGTTTCGACCCTCGTAGGAGAATGGGAAAGCATAATACAACGAAATCAAGTATGCAGAATGAAAGCTTAATGAATTCTGCTTAAAATCTGATATTCTTATCTCTGATTGCATCTCGCGTTTTCAAGTAGCGGTTAAAAAAAGCAAAAAAGTTCGATTTTTGTCATGTCTGCAAGTGTATCAAAATTATACGACATATTTCAAATATTGCGGCTGGAGAGAAAGATTTGGTTTCAATAAATTTTTTTATATATCTGCTAACAATTTAATGAATTTGTAATAAAATGCCGCGTGGGCGTTTGTTATCCGACGAGGAAAAGGGAAGGATAAGAGCCTACAACGATGTTGGCTTTAATGTAAGCGAAATATCGCGGAAAATCGGTCGAACACGTTGTTTTATCACCGAATTTTTGAACAATCCGGATGAATATGGTGTGAAGCATAGCTCTGGAAGAAAACCCAAGTTGTCTGACCGCGAAAAAAGTCGCATAATACTTAAAGCTAGCAATTCGATTGCTTCGTGCTCCACACTTGCCGCATGTTGCAGTTAGCCTGTGTCTCGGATGACTGTTTGGCGGACGCTGCAATCATCGGAGTGCATTGTCAGAGGTGTCTTAAAAAGGCTCCGTTCTTAAAACCGCACCACAAAACACGAGAAAGGAAAAGCTAACTTCGTCTGTACCGAAGTTTTATACCACTTTGAAATAGCTTGTCTACAACGGTTAGCGACTTCGACCAAACTTCGCAATCAGCATTAAAAACATTTTTCTACATAAAACCCATGACCGATTGTTTGAGAGCAGTAATATACTGAGTTAACAAAAACAAAAATTTTTCTCACAAAAAACCCATTTTTCGACCGAACATTTGTATGGCAGCTACAAGATGTAGTCATCCGATCCGGTCGGTTCCGACATATTAGCAGCGTGCAGTAAAAAGAAGACTCTGTGCAAAGTTTCAGCTCGATAGCTCTAAAACTGAGAGACTAGTTCGCGTAGAAACAGACAGACAGACGGACAGACGGACGGACAAAGCTTAATCGACTCAGCTCGTCATGCTGATCAAGAATATATATACTTTATATGGTCGGAGATGATTCCTTCTATGCGTTGCAAACTTCTGGGCAAAATTATATACCCCTTTGCAAGGGTATAAAAACTCTTAAAGCCGCACCACAAAACAGCACGACTTTAATTTGTGGAAAAAAACTTGGAGAGAAACTGGGCCTCGGTATAAAATTTTAACTTTATTTTGTTTAAACAGCTTTGTTCAATATTTATCATTTAGATAATTTTTTCTGATGAAAAAAAATTTTGTCCTGACGGCCCAGATGGGTTTCGGCACTATTGGATAGATTTGCGTAAGGATCCACTTATGTTTTCCAAACGCAATTTCGGAGGCGGATCCGCAATGGTTTGGGGAGCCTTTCATGCGTCTGGAACGCTTGATCTGTGCTTCACAAGCTGCAGGATGAACAGTGGAGAATACAAAAAAGTATTGGAGGATCGTCTTCTGCCATTTTTGAAAAAAATATGGAAAGAGATCTTGTTTTTCCGCAAGATAATGCATCTATTCACAAGAGCAGAGAGACCCAGCGCTTCATAAGTGATCACCATATAAATGTTTTGGATTGGCCAGCATGCTCCCCTGACCTAAACCCAATTGAGAACATTGTAGGTATCTTAGCCAGGCGTGTTTACGCCAATAACAACAAATTTGAGAATGTCGAAAGCCTCAAAAGCGAAATTTTGGCTCAATGGTCTCTTTTAGACCAAAATTTACTTACAAATTTAGTGAATTCAATGCCTAAGAGACTTTTCGAGGTAGCAAAGGCTCAAGGTGGCTCTATTAATTTATTAAATATTGTTTTTATACCATTCTAAGAATAAAATACTAACTAAATCCAAAAAGTTGACATGTGTCGTATAATTTTGATACACTTGCAGACATGACAAAAATCGAACTTTTTTGCTTTTTTTAACCGCTACTTGAAAACGCGAGATGCAATCAGAGATAAGAATATCAGATTTTAAGCAGAATTCATTAAGCTTTCATTCTGCATACTTGATTTCGTTGTATTATGCTTTTCCCATTCTCCTACGAGGGTCGAAACTAAAATTTTCAGGGTGTCGTATAATTTTGGGCAGTTCGGAAAATGAGTTTTTGTAAGAAAAACTGGTTTTGTTTATTCTCAATATTACCGCTCTCAAACACAAGATCTCTCATGGGTAAATATGTCATGTTTTGAAGCTGATCTGCGAAGTTTGGTCGGGAAGTCGCTAACCGTTGTGATTCAAGTTAAGTGTATCAAAACTTCGGTACAGACGAAGTTAGCTTTGCCTTTCTCGTTTTTTTTATAACTCAATTCACTGCATTGTCAGCGGTTAAGCAATTCACTAAATTGGGCATGGGGTTGCTTGTGGCTGTGTGTCGGTTGCTACTCTTTCGTTCTATCTCTGTCTATTTCACTCGACTGGTTTTCTTTTGCTTCTGCTGTTGCTGCGCAAAAACTACGTTGCGCTCTCTGACTGACTGTTGGTCGGTTAGACGGTCGGTCGTTCGGTCGGTTAGACTTTTCGTCGTCGTCGTTGGTCGTTGTTGTTTTTGCTGCTGCGCTGCTGTTGCCTTTGCTTTGTTATGCTGGCTGAGCAACGTTGCCAAATTTCACAGGGGCTGCTGTTCGTGCCAGTGGCTGGGCGTGTGTGTGTGTGTGTGTGTGCGTGTTTTATATCAGAAATTTCCATTTAATTTTTTATTTAGGTTTCCTTTTTTTTTTTCTTTTGGTGTTTTTGCAACGTTGTTGTGTTTGTAAGTATGTGTGTATGTATGTACATTTGCTACATTTGAGTGTATTTTAGTTACACTTTCAGCTGCCGATTTGTTGCCACGTCACACATGTGTTCCCCGCCCACCGCCCTCCGCCCTGGTAACCAATAGGCTTAAAATCACTGGCCGAAAGAGAGAGAGAGAGAGAGAGGGGGGGGTATGGGTACCAGGCTGGGGTTGTTTTTCGGCTTGGCCTTTTTCACATTCGCATTCGTATCCACAGGTGTCGTCGGCGTCGACGTCAACGTCGCTGCCTTTGCTTCCATCATCATTCGTCAAGTTCAGGCAACTGCGGCCACGACGGCAGCGGCGGTAGCTTTTCGACTCTCCCAAAAACTTCACTTCACACCTTTTGTGTGCAAATTATTTTGTGACAAATGCAAAAAAAAAAAACAAAAAAAAGTTAACCTCAAAATGGTATGCGCCCGCCTGTT
>JAEIFU010002796.1:0-37720 GCA_018904235.1 Lordiphosa stackelbergi
TCTACCTCAACCAAGACGGCTGTTTTCTATTATGCATGGCTTGAAAAAAACACGCACAATTTTTGGCTTCTAGCTTTGTGAAATTTTAACTACTTTCTTGTGATATATATTGTTAACACTATTGTTAAAGCTATCGATGTGTTTCTCTTATTAATATGGGTCAATGCAATTGGATGAGGCCATTCTCAATTTGTTATTGCTTGTTTTGTGAAAAAACACACACACATACATAAACACGCATAGCGCGCTCTCACTCTCTCTCGCGTTCTCAACGACCACCCTATAACAACATTGCCTGATCGGAACAACCGTTATGACCCCATACAAACCTTTAGTGGCCTTTTCAGAAGTTTTGCAAAAACAATAAAAAATAAATGAGGTGATTTAAAATCAATTAAATTAGTTTGGATTCTTATTTTTTGCCTCGAGAATGCAAGAAATTTATTTTTCAATGGCCTAGAGAACCCAAAATATTTTAAAAATTAAAAAAAACGAGAAGGCCAAGCTAACTTCGTCTTTGCCGAAGTTTTTGATACACTTGAAATAGCTTGTCTCAACGGTTAGCGACTTCGACCAAACTTCGCAGATCAGCTTAAAAACATTACATATTACCCATGACCGTGTTTGAGAGCAGTAATATTGAGAACAAAACAGTTTTTCTCACTAAAACCCATTTTCCGACCGAACATTTGTATGGCAGCTACAGAAGTAGTCATCCGATCCGGTCGGTTCCGACATATTAGCAGCGTGCAGTAAAAAAAGACTCTGTGCAAAATTTCAGCTCGATAGCTCAAAACTGAGGACTAGTTCGCGTAGAAACAGACAGACGGACAGACGGACAGACGACGGACGGACAGCGACGGACAGACGGACGGACAAAAGCTCAATCGACTCAGCTCGTCATCCTGATCAAAGAATATATACTTTATGTGGTCGGAGATGATTCTTCTATGCGTTGCAAACTTCTGGGCAAAATTATAATACACTTTTCAAGTGTATAAATGTGAGTGTAGCTAGAACTCACGAGTCATTGATGTGAAGTATGATACTTAGTTAAGCTTATTTTCCACGTTACAAGCTCTATTAATGGTACATATATCAGCAGGGGCACTCTTTCGGAAAAAGAAAATTAACGGGGGAGTAGAACTTTTGACACAAATCCAGCACAATATTACCACCAGATCCCACCCAGATCTTTTCCAGAACCCACCCAGTTGTCCTTTTCAGCATCTATCCTACCTCTTTACTTCCCCCATCTGCCACTCCTCTTCTTTTTGCCGGAAACTCACAAAACAACAACACAAAATATGAATGACGTCAGCGTCACGTGACGCTGAAATCAAATTTACCCCTACTAAAATCGTTCGTACCGAAATTAAAGATGTTCTCACATCAAAAATTATTTTATTATTTTTTTTACTTAACAATCGATTTTAGAATATTTGGGGAGGAAAATCGTGACACACGTACCGTAGATGGGTAAGATGAGTCAAATTTGAGTATTTTGTGGGTACACAAAATAAACTTGTATTTTTCTTCGTCTTTTGGTCACTTTATGAAGTAATCAAAAATAATAATCAAGAACGGAACAAAAGTGAAAGCAAACGCAAATTTATTTTTAAATAATCACGAAAATGGCACCTCTGTTTGCTCTAAATTGCTCACAGCTCCTGTGTTTGTTCATAGATTTTGATAGCCGTTATCTGGTTTTCTTCGTAGAAGTGCGTTTCTTAAGTAGAAAAAATAAGAAATATTTTTTTGATTTTTTTATATTTTTTCTGGCGTTCAAAAATGAAATTTCTCGTAATATCGAACAAAAAATTGATTTTTTAAATATTTTTGGTTATTGTATTCAAACTTATAAACCGATTTAAAAACAATGTTTTACGTGACCTACGTGCAATCACCTTTCGATCCATATCTTGCTTGACTCTATCCGACAATTAATTAGTGAGATATGGCTTAAAATGTAAGATCACCTACCGAAAAAATGACAAAAAATAATCATATTTTAAAGACGGACTGAAAAAATTTTAATAATTTGAATAAAGATTTTCTAATTTCTCTTCTATTTTGATGTCATTCCTTGGTAAAATCACTGGCTGAAAACGAGTCTTTTCTTAGCATAGCGCTTTTTGCCTATATAATACGTTTATTTGACATCATCCGTACTTGCAAATATCATATTCATATCTTTATATCATGATAAATTTGTTGTGTATCAACTTAACATCTGTAACTACCCCTAACGCTTCGAAAATTCCAGCACTTACCAAATTGTTTCTTGAACCATCATGACTGTTTTATTATATAACTAAATACGACTTAATTTCTGCTTGGCTGGGAGTAGAATAACAAAGCTTTTATGCTTTATATCTTTAACAGGTTAACATTTCTTCTCTCTCACTTTCTCTGGCGCTTCTGTATTTATTATAAAGTATTTTCTTTTCAATTTTTAAAATTCTCTTTCTCCACAGCATGTATTTATTGCTTTGTTTGAACTTAAAGTGTTTTGTTTATTCTTAATTAGCAATTTGCAGAGTTCCGGCTGCCAGTATGCGTGTGTGAGTGACTTAATGGCCTACCCTCACTGTGTCTGTGTGTGCTTGATATGATTAATTACCCAATTATTGTGTTATATTATCATACAGCTGCTCGGGTCCTATATATTTAAACTAGCCTGCGGCTATTTTGGGTATTGTTTAATCATTGAATTTATATATTTGCGCCCGTATCTCTGCTGTTAGGCCAATTCGATTGATTTCCAAATCTGTTTTAAATTTACAACACGTACAAAAGACGGCAAACAAGAGGGGACTGGGAAAACGTGTTGATTAATGCCGGATTATTATAATGGAACTATCAGTCGCTTTTATATGTGAAGGCAGTTTAATAACTGAATCAAAGCTTAGCTTAGCTGATGTGCTGTTTAAGTGTAAAAACAACGTACGAAAACAAATGTTCACACACAAAACTATTGCCAGCTATCAAAATGTATTTTATTATCTACAAATTTAATAAAAAATTTAAACAGGAGTTGTTTGACAGAGACTGTTAGGCTGCAAAAGATCGCTCATTCCACAACCTAGGCAAATCTTCAAAAATCATTAAAATCTTGAAGAGCCGCTACAAAAACAGCCAACAAGCAGTATGGGATGGCGCCAGCTTGTCACATTGGCTTACCTTCGAAACGGGAGAAAAACAGGGCTGTTTGCTTAAACGAGCGTTTCTTCTGGGAGATACAAAAAACTCTTTTCTCAGGGATAAAAAAGGCTTGCTGCCTCCTTGCTTCCCTCCTCCGATAAACAACGAATTAAACAAACTCATATTTATTACATGAAAAACTTTTACTGGTGAAGAAGTGCAAGTCATAAAAAGTTTATTGAATTGCTGTGGGACTCTTCAAAAATTTCAGCGCTCGATCAACTTCTTTTATACACTGCTCTAGTCCGTCCTGAACTTGAATACTGCTCGTCCGTAAGGTCTCCGCAGTATAAAAAGCATATAGATCGTATTGAATCTGTTCAGAAGCAATGCTTGCTTTTTGCGCTACGTGGCTTAAACTGGGACCCTAACCATCGTCTGCCATCGTACTCTAACAGACTCTTGCTTATTGACCTTCCTTCGTTAGCCAACCGTTAGGTGTTTCTTTTCTTCATAAACTAATTATAGGTGATGTAGATTCTTCTGAACTTTTAGGTCGCTTTAACTTTTCCGTTCCTTCTAGGCCAACAAGAAACTATTTTCCTTTAATATTGCCTAGATGCACAACTGATTATGCAAAGCACAATCGATTTCGTGTCTTATGACAAAATTATAATGATCTCTATCTCCTGCTCTTAACAGATCTCTCTCTCTTCTCTCTAAAAACGTCCCTCTATAATTATCTTAGGGTAAATCTCTGACCACTCCTGGCTGTGAGTAGGGGCAATGCTTGCCGGACTGGCTAAATAATCTTCCCCCACCGGGTCAGAGATTTCTGGTTATTTAATTTTAAGTTTATCTTATAAATTTTTTATTTTTAGTTAGTTTTAAAATATTTATTTTTTTTTTTCTTAAATTTGTTCTCTTTATATCTGTATTTTAGTTTTATTATTTTACTATTATTTTTTTTTCCTATGCTCCTATTTAGGTTTTGGTTTTTTTCATCTTCTCTATCTGTATATCATTAAAGGTTTTTGGTAGCTCTAATAACGTCTCTGACTACAATTGGCTGTAAATCGGGGCATAGCTGGCCGGACGGGGAAATAAAATTCCCCCATCGTGTCAATCGTTTTTTTTCTTTTTTTTAGTTTTTTTTTTAGCTTCTATTTTAACTTTTATAACGTATTTTTTTTACAGCCCCTTTTTTCACTTAAAAAAATAAATAAATAAAAACTCTTGTTATCCATCTACTAAAAAATATCCTGGCAAAGAGAAACTGAGGCCATGAAGCTTTGCCTGCTTCGACTGGCCCTACAAACAAATACTTCAAAAAGAACTTCATGAAGTTTGCTTCACCGTGTAAATGCGGACCTACTCTGAGGGGATTCTAACTCGGTTTCCTTGGACTGAAAACACGATGGGACTGACGTTCAAGACGAATGCGCCACGCGGCGCGTCTGAGCCGAGGCAACTAAAGGGTTACTTGCATTAAATCTATATGAAAGCATTCACCCATAAATGCTTGCTTGTAATTCTCAAGCTCTTATTCATCACTCTGCCCATATAAATAGGGCAATAGAAATTCATGCCACATGTCGCCAATTTATCCCTTTTATGATAAAAACGCGACGACCGATAATTACAGTAAAAGTCGTGTGTTCTCGTGTCGCCAATTCTCGTGTTTAAAAATCACTGCAGAGGGCTAGCAAGAGATGAAAAGTGGCAATTAAATGTCGTTGAGCTAAAGTAGTTAAAAGATACGAATATTTAGGTGCTTTATTTAATCAGCATCTAAAAATCAAACTAGCAGACTCAAAAGAAGCCATCAATTTGTACCTGGAGAACGTTGCTTGGCAAGAAGGATGTGCCTACTCTTACAATGTACAAGCTCTTCAGTGCAGCGGTGAGGTCCATTATGGAGTTATAAAGGGTGACTTTTTGGCAACTTTATTTTTTGCCCACTGGTTTTGGGAGCTCAGCTGCTTTTGTCTCAAACATGTTCAGTTTGGTCTACCATTTAACTATGAATCGTCTTATGAACGAACAATGTTTGCAGATTATTGAATTTTATTATCCAAATTTATGCTCTGAATATTACCTATTTTTTTATCAAGCCCGAAAGCTGCTAAAAATTCACCCCTTTACCACTTTGACGAAGTAGCCTACTAAAGTATTTCATTAAAAGATTGTTCCGTCTGCCACAGTATAGCGACAATCATAATGATAGAAACTGGACTTTCACCTCTTCACGCAAAAAGAATTGTACCGGAGGATAAGCAAGGCTATTTAAGTATTGGAAATTCATTGATGCGGACGGTTTCTTTGATTCGTAGAGTACAGCTGCACTCATTTTTATCTTTTGTCCAATGAATTTTACCTGACAGTCGAACATATACTAATTTCCGCAACTTGCTTTTAATGTAACAGAAGTCTATTAACAGATGGAAGACGACAGTAGCAATGTTGCATTTAAATTCAAAATGTTGCTGACTTATCGCAAAGTGCGTTATAGTAACCTTTTAGATGACTTATGCACTTTGTTGATCCCCAGACCAATTGGCAAACCAAGCTACATCCTTCTCATCCTCAAAACTCGGTCTGCACGTCCGCATTTAGTTTTTCTTTGGGACTCGGCCACCAGGCTCCCTTCTCCCCCTCCTATTCGACTTGTCGTCTGCTTACGCTCACGTTTCTTCTTCCAACCTCTAACCCATAGTTGAGTCTTGCTGTGTGCCATATTATCATAACTGGGTTCTGCGTAGTTTTATATATTTTATATATTTCATTTTTACTGCTCTACTTTCAATAACTGTGAATAAAATGAATGAATGGCCCCAGCTAACCTTGCCGTCGGCTTTCGTGGAAGCTTTTGCTACTCTGCTTTGTGTTCAGTTTATTAAAATATATTTTCCTTTCCTTTTATAACTTTTCTTTACTCTTTAGTAAAAATAGCAAAAAAAAAAAAAAAAGAAAATGAAGGAATTTTGTTTAAAGTTGCCTCAGGTCAAAATGTCAGCAGAAAGTGGACAACTTGGACAATATATACCAAACATATTTTAATATTTCGGTCTTTGCATTTTTCATGCGCATTTGCATGTATTTCGAAGATTTATTTGTCAGATACGCTTTTCAATCTGATTTATGAAGGTTTGGGGACCAGCGACCGCGACGGCTCAAATGAGTTCAGGCGCGGCCACCCAGGAGAATTGCGTGCAGGCTAAGCATTGGCTCTGTGTTCTGCCAGCAAAATATTTATATTATTCTATTCCATATTGGTATCACAACCGACTAAATGTTTTAACCACTCACTCCCCTTCTCTACACTCCCTTGGGCCGTCATTACCAGTCTTTCGCTTCTCGATTGCACACACTCTTTGCTTAATTGAGGGGTAGCTTATTGTATGCGTTGGCATGGTAGGTACGGTAGGTGGTCGCGCAATTATAAAACAAGTATGAAAAACAATCCCCATGATTATGATTAAACTTGTATGGAGCATAGTTGGATCGATGGCGAATACACAAAGATTCCTGTTTTCATATTTTCTAAGAAAACGATATTACAATTAAGGGGTACTCTTGTATTCTTTTCCTGCACAAACCCGGAAAGCCTCCTCAAGAACTGGAATCTTACAGACCCATCAGTCTCCTCCCAGCCTTTCGCAAAATGCTGGAGAGATGCTTACTGCGTAGAATACTGAAAACGCCCGCAGTAAAACGCAAGATTCCTAAGTTCCAGTTTGGATTTCGGCTGAGACATGGCACGCCGGAGCAACTTCACAGAGTGGTCAACTTCGTCCTGGAAGGATTCCACTCCAAGGAGTACGTTGTGGCAGCTTACTTGGATATCCAACAGGCATTTGACCGCGTCTGGCATGCTGGCCTACTGGCAAAAATAACGGGAACGCTCAATCCTCAAACCTTTCTGATGGTCAGATCATTTTTATCTGACAGGACCTTCAGACTGGTCCAGGATGGCCTTGCGTCCCGAAAGAAGAGGATTCGAGCAGGAGTACTTCAAGGTAGCGTCTTAGGTCCAACACTGTACAGCCTATTCACCTTAGACATGCCCACTGCACATGACATTCCCATCGAAGGCCCGCAGGACCTTCTGATCGCAACATTTGCCGACAACACTGCAATAATGGATAGAAATAAGTGCATCTATATGGCAACAGATGCACTCCAATAATACCTGAGGAGATTCGAAAACTGGGCGTGCCTATGGAATATATCTGTAAACCCTGACAAGTGTGCCTGTGTTACGCACACACTCAGAAGAGACATTAGTCCTGGGGTATTCTTGCACGGTGAGGTCCTACCTCACAACACGAGCCACAAATATCTAGGAGTGACCTTAGATAAAATACTCACGTTCAAACAGCATGTTGCTGATGTGACTAGCAGACTTCGCAGCAAAGCAATGAAGATGAGTTGGCTCCTCAACGCCAACAACAAGCTGTCTCTAAGGAACAAAGGGTGCCTATGGTTGGCGACATCTATATACATAAAGTGATAAGACATTGACTGTGATCATCAGACTGGAGCAAACACCGTTATCGTTAGAAATTTCAAAATTTCACAATAGCTTCCTATAGTGATCGGACATTGTACTAAGAAAGCATTTCCTCAACGCAGCACCCATTGCTCTCTAAAATGAAAAAAACGTTTAAATGCTGAAAATATTTACTAGAAGTGTGTTTTTCTTGATATCGATGAATAACAAAAAATTTTATTTGTTTAAAAATACAATTTAAAAACAAAAAAAAAAAAAATCTTCGCTGCGTCAGGCCTGTTCGACCCCACGACTGCTGACATGGGCGGCTGACTCTCTACCCTCTCGCCACGCTGGCCATTTCCAATTCCGTGGCAGACCATTTATAATTATGAAGCCTGCAGACAGCAAATAATTTTTTGTTTTGTTTTTTTTAATAAGGCGTAATCTATTATAAAGATAAAGATGCTCAAATAAATGCTGAATTGTTTGAATGGAATTTTAATATCTCTCTACTAGCGATAGCCCTTGCTTCCTCCCAGGGGCCGAAAACATTTCGCTATTCACATGTACACGACCCGAGCGCTTGCCGAAGCTGAGACCAAAAGAGCAGAAAGGCGTCATTCGCTCGACAGAGTTCGAAGCGATTAGGGTCGAAGCAGATTCACGGAGCTTTATTTTCGCACACTTATACACTCTCACTTTTTTGGCCTCGCTCTCGCTGGCCATCGCTGTTTTAGATTTTTACGCTCTCAACATTGTGTGAGCGGAGAGAGTGCGATTTTCGACGCCACAAAAAAAAAAAAAAAACAGCTGCATATTGCAAAACCATTGTATGGGCATTCGCCATCTTAGAGATTATATTGGTCTTTGCCAATACTCTCTCGTTTTTTGGCCTCGCTCTATATCTATAAAAAGAAGAGTGTACTGACTGACTGACTGACTGATTCACTGACTCATTGGCAATCATCGCACAGCCTAAACGGTAAGAGATAGAGGGCTGTAATTTGGACAGGAGTTCTGTTAGTGGTGAAGGTGCGTACTAAGACGGAGCCCACGAGGAAAATGGACGGAAAATTCTGCATTCAAAAAATTATTTTTCTTCCGATTGGCTTCAACCTCGGTTTGTAAGGATGGAATAGGAAATAGTTTGAAATATGATTTTCTGATGTTGGAAAATTTGACCCAAAGGTCGGAAAATTTAGCATTAAAACTATTTTTCATCCGATTGGCTTGAAACACGGTTTGTAAGGACAGAATACGAAATAATTTAAAATGTGAATTTTCAATGTCGGAAAATCCGCTCCCAGGAGTGAAATGACGGGAAAATTCTGCATGAAATGTATCTATTTCTCATCCGGTCGGCTTAAAATTCGGTTTGTAAAGAAATTCGGAAAATTTCCGGAAAATTCATCCGATTGGCTTGAAGCTCGGTTTCAATGAATAATATTGAAAATATGGTTTTCCAATGTCGGAAAATCTGATCTCCGCGAGTGAAAATGCACAGAAAATTCATGCAAAAAAACGTTTGTTCATCCGGTTGGCTTAAAACTCGGTTTGGAACGATAAAATACGAATTAATTTGAAGCATGATTTTCCAATGACGGAAATTCCGCCCCCAGGCAAATTCCAAGAAAATTCTACAGGGAAAATAACTATTTTTCATCCGATTGACTTGAGACTCGGTTCGTAAGAATAAAATGCGAAATAATTTGAAGTGTGATTTTCCAATGATGGAAAATCCGACCCCGGGAGTAAAAATGTCCGGAAAATTCATCATGCAAAATATACATTTTTTATCTGATGGACTTAAAACTCGGGACAGTGAAGATGTTGGGAAGTGGATGGAATATGGGAGGGATGTGAGTGGTAGTTAGGTGGTACGTGGGTGGGATTGCCGTTTTTTGGAAGTGGGTGGTAATAAGAATGGGTGAATGGGAAGTGGGTGGGATGAGGGCGGTAAGTGGTTGGGATTTGGGTGGGATGGGGGAAGAATGTGGGCTGATATTAGTTCTATACTGTCAAAGGCGCAGCGAAGCGCGACGGGTTATGTGCTAGTCATCAATAAACAGGCCGCACGCTACCTTGACAAAGTAGCTTCCCACCCAAACAATTTTGCCAGACGCCTTCTGCGAAGGAGGAGGAATAAAGGGATAAGGGCAAGAAGGAGACTACAAAGGATCCACCCAAATGACCTTGCTGACCGAAGGATATAGTCTTTATATTAAGATAATTGCCTTAAATTTGCATCATACAAAGCTTCACTTCTTAACTCACTCTTATACATATACATCAACGCTCATCTGAATAAAAGTCCTAGATACTTACCTTTGGATAAAAACTAAAACTTGAATATACACAATCATAAAAACACGATATCCTAACTGCAAAACATATTATAAATCTTACATTAAAGTCCCAACTAGAAGATATAATCCAACAGCAAACTCGATATACAAATTAAGACAGACAAATCAATTAAAATAGCACTACAATATAAGTTAATCTTAGGAGTAACAGTAAGTTGTAAATATTTAGAATTAGGGTACCTAAATAACAAGTAAATGAATTTATTATAAAAAAAAAAAAAATTGTCAAGAGGGACAAAATTAAAAACATTACAGATGGTCGAGTGGGAGTTGGAGGTCTCAGAGATGGTAAGAGATATATGCTTGACATGGGCATAAACTTTCTAAACTTGCAGGCATTTTTGCCACGCCCCCGCAATTTGGTAAAATCCACATATCTTGCACAGTTTTATAGATAGAGTGTTTGTACCTTCTAGAGATAGATAATAATTTAGCTATATGTATAGATTTGCTGAAAAAATAATAAAGATTGGATGAGCGGTTATGAAGCTATAAGCAAAAAGGTGAACACTCTCCCTCCACCGCACCATCAACAGTCACCGCATTTTATTCAACAAAGATAGAGAGAGAGAAACTTAGAGATGAGCAGCAGCGCTGCATTCAGCTCCTACTCCAGGTATAGAGTGAGTTATTATCGGGTTTGACCGACTTTCTCAATTGATTTTTATTTAGCCACCCCCCCTTAAGTCAATCCCCTTTCTCCAGATAGTAAAAAATAATTTTTGTTTTAAAGTTTTGAACTTTTTAATCATATTTGAAATCAAAGTGCAATGACCTTTCCGATAGGCATGAACGGAAAATTTAAAACAACAATTTAAGCTTTAATGGGCGCGACGAGGCCACAAAGTTTGAACTAATAACTATTCATACGACTACAAAAAAAAATTCAACAACGAAAGTTGTGCTATATAAAGTTTTTTCCCAATTTTGAACCATAAATGGAAAACAAGGCCGTATAAGTCCCGGTTTTGAAAAGTCAGATAAGCTGACTTCTAAAAGGTCCGTACCTTTGCACAATTTGTGGGATACGCAGTGATTCCGAATATGAGATTTAGATTTCATATTGAACTACCTAATTTGTGTCTTGGGCGTTTGAAAATTTAAAGATATTTTACTATAGGGGAATATTTTGTGTAGCGCTGAAGGCAGAAGAAGCGGATTCCCTATTAATACTGCTGCAACACAATCATTTTCGTAATCATAGCCAGAGCCTCGACTAAAATATGCCTTTCTTATTAGAAAATGGCATACCAACCATATCTAAGCTTTCTTTTTTTTGTGTCATTTCTTCGTCATTTTTGAATCCACTTAACAAAGTTATCATTGAGCATTATGGAACATGATTTAAATCCAAATCTTAAGAGTAAGTTTATTCAGAAAACCGTTTTAGTTGGAATTAAGCAACGGACATTGTTATATAATTCATTTTATTTGGAAAGATCACAGGCAACACTGCGTATGAGTGATATCAAAAAGTTCGCAACAACATAAGTTTTTCAACTTCTAGGTTAAATATGCTCCATAAGCTCACGAATCAAGGGGCACACGTATCAAAGCCCAGCCAAAGTCAGGACTGAGCACGAAGTTT
The DNA here is from genome assembly GCA_018904235.1 of Lordiphosa stackelbergi. NCBI lineage: Eukaryota > Metazoa > Arthropoda > Insecta > Diptera > Drosophilidae > Lordiphosa > Lordiphosa stackelbergi. The sequence continues at coordinate 11,594 of JAEIFU010002796.1, forward strand.
AAGTCGCACTCACTGAGTGCATTTTGTTGTTGCATAGATTTTGATATTGTAACTCACTTTGAAGCAAGGCAATTGTTTTTGCGATATTAATATCCTATTCCATATTGGCCCATAATATTTAAGCGACACCGAGTTCGATTCTGGGCCGGTTTGCAGGCTTTGAGCTAACTGACACGCAGCTCGTTATTCATGCACTATAATCTTCGACCTATTTACATCAACTGCCTTTTAGTGATAACATAAAAAGTATTAATTTTATTATAAAAGCATTTTGCACATTGTAACAAGCATCATGAGAATGATGTGTAATTGCTTTGGCAAGCAAAGCAATGAAAATTCCGGAAGCAGTCCCTTTACTTCCCCCCAACCCACAGTTCCACAGTGACTTCAGCCTTGAGCGTCGTCTGCTGATTTTCACTCTTGACACAAACACAAACACACCCAGAAAAAGGCAACATAGTGGAACAGAGAGGGGGGAGGATCTTTCACTAGCGATATGCTTAAGTTGAGTGCTGCATTTCGGCTTCATTGCATTTCACTGAACAAACAAACACACGCACACACAAACAGTGGGGGTGGCAGGAACATGCAAAGAGCACAATAAATCCCTTTTTAAAGTAGTTGTGTATATTATAGCAAAGCATTTCGTTGGCTCTCGCCTGTCGTTGCATTTGCTTCATGACTTAAGTTTTCAACACACGCACAAACACACACACAGTCATTAAACTAAAAATACACATGTCTGTGTGTGTGTGTGTGGGTCTTGGCAGGACGTGCTGTGCGTCCTTTAAGAAAGCGGGAAGCTTGAAAGGCAGCATAAGTAGTAGAAAACGGCAGCATATTAATCTTACAAGCAACTACAACAGTTAAAAACAATAGACGCCGCTGCAGCAGTTCTTGCACTCGTTCCATTCTCTTCCTATTTCCTTGCATCCTTCCATTCTACCAACAAACACAAAAAGCAGCCAACGGAACATGAAACTAAAGCGTTTTGTTTTTCTCCTTGTATTTTTGCACAAAGTAAATGAAGTTCATTATAAATAATACGTCTTTTTTTTCTTGCTGTTGGATTTACAGTCAGCAAGATGTCAGTCTCACAGTTTTTTTGCAAAACGATGGGGGTCCTTTATGGCCCCAAATTTGCTGGTGCTTCGAGTTTATAACGATGCGATTGGTTTTCAATTTGGGTTCAAAGTTACTCAAACTTTAATCGAAGTTTTAAAACTGTGGCCTCATCGCTCTTTATGCTTTCCTGTCATAGCTACCAGCCTTTCGCCTTATAGCGTCATGAGTTTATGCTCTATTTGTCATGTTAAATTTATCAAATTATTTTCCATTTGCACACAAAAATATAAACAGTTTGCTCTCCGAATCTTTACTTGACTTCTGTGAAAGAAGATTGTGATTGTAGTAAAACAAAGTAAATTATTCACCTTCAACCTTCTCACCCTTAAAGTAGATTACTCCAATTATTGTCTTTCGAATTCTAATTAAACACTTTTCTGCTATAATTTTGGTGAACCAATTTTTCCACCATTTCTTGGTGCTTTAATCTTTTTCTTGCTTTTTTTGTTCTCTTTGCTTTTCCCTTCTTAATAAACTTTGTGTCATTTACATTTGCTGCCATTGCAAATATTTAAAAAGTAAAAAAGAGGGAAACGAAAAATGAACTAAGCAAATTTAATGCTGCTTACGCACAGTTTGCCATTCAGAGTCAGGCCTTTGCCCTGATCCCCAAGCCTTCAGACCATTTGCCAGTCTGCAGTTGCATTTTGATAGCTTTTTTTTTTAGCAGTTTTGATTGCTTGAACTCTTAAGGAGGAGGGCAGGGTTGAGAAATCATATAAAATGCATTTTGTGATTTTTTAAACAGACGCAAACGGCAGAAATGGCGGCATTCAATTAAAGGAAGAAGCGTTTCGCGTGACAAATGTCAAATGATGGCGAATAATTCTTGGCGATGTTTTATTGAGTTAAGGCTTACATATTTTGAAAGCAGATAAAATATATAATTAAAACTTATTGTGTTGTGATAGTTTTCTTATCTGTGTCTGACTCACTCTGTCTTATGTGAGTTTAATTAAATGGTGACATGTCATAAAGCTCACGGACATAAAGCTTATTTATCTGTGACAGCGTTGTTATATAAACAAGCTGACCCGGCAAACGTTGTTCTCCCACATAAATTGTTTCTAGTAAATATTTCTAGAAAATTAGCGGATAGTGGAGAGCGTCGTATGAACGGTGTTCTGTCAGGTACTCCAGATTATTGTTTCTTCTTCGAATCACAATTTCTTTTTCGCCTACCATTATTCCAGCAACGTCTTCAACGGCAGGAGCATTAAATTTACGCACATGCTCTCCAGCGGGTGTTTTATCAGGATTGATAATAGCGTGATTGACACTTTGCAATTCGTGCATGTGTAATTGAAAGGATTTCAATAATTCATTGTGCTTATTCAAAAGGGAGTTCAGCTCGATGACGATGCGCCTGGAGGTAGGCGAATTGAGGTTATGGACATCCTCACCGCCCATAAAGTAGATTTGTAAAAATTTATGTAGTTCGTTTGGCATTGTCAGCAATGAGATTACTTTATGGTATACTTGGCCTTTGATTTTGAAGGTTGAATTAAATTGCTGACCATTTGCTGCTGTATTGTGCATTATTTCTATTGCTCCGAACGAAGCCATTTGAAAGCATGAATTTAATCTACGAATGGATTTCAGAAACTGCTTTGAATCTGGATCCGTGCCGATGAGCAAGCCGTGGTGGCGTCTCATTTTCTGGAAGTTGCACTTTCTGATACTGATGCGCAACACATCCCGTACACTCAAAAAAAAATTATTTCTTAAAATTTTAAAAAATTTTTTTTTTAAGTCCATGTGACCTAAAATGACAGCCAAGGAATATTGAACTTAAATTCAGGCCTCCATTACCTAAAGTTTTCTAAGCAATAAATTTGATTTTTAGGTAATATGTGTCCTAAAATTTAAGGCAGCATACGCCCTTAAATTGTTAGTTATATGTAGAAAGGACTACATTTTTGACAATAAATGCCCTTATATAGTATTTGTTTTTAGGTAGTAGAACGTAATCATAATTTAAGCAGTAATATCCAAAAAATTTATATATACATATAAAATAAAAACAATTTCATTTTGTTTGTTTCACAAACACTTAAATTTTATTTCACAAAAATTTTTGTTTTCTACATATTAATTTTTATACATAATGACAGTATAGAGAAAAAGTGCAATTCACGGTCGAGGGCAATAAGGGACAGAACAACATAAATGTATGTATGCACTGCTCGCATACTGTGTAACTACAGAGCGTCCATACAGGCACGAACAAGAAGAAGTAGATCATTCGTTTGAATGTATGGTGTTTGTTTGATTTTGTTTGAGCCGTAAACATATAAATGAAAAATAATCATATATCATAACGTGCATTGTTCATTTATGTACTTCTTCTTGTTCCAATCCCGTGTACCTATATTATTGTTAGCCACTTCACTTATTCACACAACGAAAAATTTATTTACTTGTAAAAATGACAACCGTTCGGTGCGTGCTGCGAGAATTAAGTGACAAGCGATTTTGTGGCGTAGTGTGACCAGAGTTTGCTACCGAATTCAATTATTCATATCATTCCTATGGCAGCTATATGAAAAAGACGTCCGATCTACGTGATGACTTATTTGTAAAACTTGACATATATAAAGCACATTCACCAAATTTCAATCAAATAACTTTCAAACTGACTGCGACAAGTCTTTTTTAAGGTCAAATTTTTATTTGTTTATAACTTAATTAGTTAATATCTATCAAATCATTGCATATATTGACATATACTTCATTGAAATTATTTATAAACTTTAGCAACAATTATTTAATATTATTTAATAATTTAAAACGGTTTGTAAATATTATTTATAGTTTTAATTCATAAATATATAAAATATATTCATTCTTAACGTAAAATAAAGGCTATGTAAATATTTGTTTATTTTTCGTACTCTGTACCGAAGATACATGGAGTATATTAAGTTTGTGTAAAAGTATGTAACAGGAAGAAGGAATCATTTCCGACTCTATAAAGTATATACATTCTTGATCAGCATCAACAGCCGAGTTGATATAGCCATGTCCGTCTGTCTGTCCGTCTGTCCGTCCGTATGAACAAACAGATCTCAGAGATGGTAGGAGATAGAGGTTTGACATGTATGGGACAAATGCTTCTTATACTTGCTGGCAGATCAAGTTTATTTTCAATTTTTGCCACGCCCCCTCCCGCCCCCGCTACTTTGAAAGAACGTCATTTCTCCGACAGATAGATGATTCGTTCCTTCTAAAGATAGGTAGTCATTAGCAATATGCATCGATTTGCCGAAGAAATGATAAAGATCGGATGAGCGGTTCTCAAGTTATGAGAAAAAAAGTGTAATAAAGACGCCTCCCACGCCCACGCAAACAACACCGCATTGCATGCATCAAAAAGAGAAGAGAGAGAGAGAGAGAAAAACTTAGAGATGAGCACAGTGGCAGCGACGCATTCAGCATATACACCGGGTACAGAGTATGTTATAGTCGGGCTTGACCGACTTTCTCACTTGTTTTTATATTTAAAATAATAATGCAAAGTTTAAAATGGCATAATTTTAAGGCAAAGGATTCCTAAAAATTTAACCTAAAACTGATTTTTTAGGTAAAATGCCTTATATTTTAGGAAATTATTGCCTGAAAATCAGATTTTAGGTAATAAAATTCATCTTCCTAAAATTTAAGGAAAATCTTTTTTCTGAGTGTACTTGTAGGTCAATTGTTCTGCGTGTGTTTACATCTGTCCAGCTCGCTTGACGAGTAATTTCATTTGATTATTGATCTGTTCTTGCTGCCATAGCATTTTGCATTTTGAGTGTTGCTGCATTCGTTCGACGGCCCAAATAGCCACCCCTACGAAGCGTACTCAGCACAGCTACTCTGTATCTCTCTCTGATGTATGTCAGAACAGCAGCCAAATTGAAACGAGTGACGAAACGACTTTCACAAAATTAAAACACAGAGTTTCATAGATGTGCAGCCTGCTGCGTCGTCAATTCAAAAGAATGTTCAGCACTGCCGCCGTAAACAACCGCAATTCCAGAACTTGCATAGTGGTACGTATCCTTGACACCCCTGCCAGTTTCTCCGAAAATTTTCACGGAGGTGAATGAAAAAACTCAAAAAGCTTAAGCCCAAATAGGCTCCTGGAGAAGATCGGATCGACTACAAGACGCTGAAGCACTCCCTGACAAAGTCATAATCTTCCTGGTATTGATATTCCACTCAGTGTTTATACTGGGATACATCCCGAAAGCCTGGAAGAAGGCCCAAATCGTTATGATCCACAATGACCGGATGAGTCCATTAGATATTGAATCGTACCAGCCAATCAGTTTGCTTTCGTGGGAGTCGAAAATCTTTGGGAGGTGTCAGCTGAGCAGAATACTTGCCTTGGATGAGCTCGGCCAACGCATACCTTACTTTCGAATTGGGGTCGCTTAGAAGGTTTTGCTGATGACACAACCAGATATCCCTGTGTCTACAGCAGGACATGTACCGATTTTGCAGATGGGAAAGTCGCTGGAATATTGGTAACAATTAAGCAAAGTGTGCCAAACTCATCTGAACGTTAAGAAGAAACAACTGCCCCGGAGTTTACATAGAAGATCAACTTTTAGCCCGTCAGTGTACCTTGACAGGCGCCTGACTTTTGGCTTTCACACAAGTAAGGTATCTACCTACCTGCATATCTCATCGAAATAACTGGTTCAACTGCTGCCTTGCCAGTTGACCGCATGCCCAGCTGACCTCTTCGTCTCCGCCGCTCCAATGTCAGTTGAATTGTATTGCACATATCCACATTGTTTTGCATTCGTTCAGAAAAATGTCAAAAATTCGAATTTGCATTTTTTTCCGTATTCCATTTTTAGACTTGCGCTCTAATTGAAATCGAGATGAGCACAAGGTTGTTCTTCAACTTCTTTTTACCCAATATTGGCTTAAAGCTGACCTTGGCCATGTTCATGTAAATGGCAATTTGTTTAATTAAAACCAGTTGCCATGACCATTCCATGATGACTGTGATGATAATTGCGGCAACTGCATTTCAATTATATAAAATTGTTAAAACGATAGCCCCCAAAATTATGCATACAATGCAAAACGAAAAAACAAAACTCCCATGATCCAAATGAATTTTACGTATATTATTTTGTCCTTTCTGCCTGACAGAAATGCAATTTAATATTCATGGTTTTATTTGGTTCCCACAATCATTGAACACAGTTTTGCAGTTAGTAAAAAATGCATTTGACAGAAACAAAATTATTTGAGCGTTATGCATCAATGAATTTGAAAGCAAAACTTAATTAACTTGACAAAACGGATTTTCGCTCGCCATGAAAAAGCCGAAAATGCAAAGGGGAAAAGTCAAATCATAAAAGCTGAAACTAAAATTGAATGCATTAAATTGACTTTGAAGTCTTAGGCGACAAAACTCAACTGCACAACATGAAATTGTTTCTAGAAGCGGAATAAATTGAGAGTTAGGCAAGGCAACTAAATTGAATGACGTTCTTTCTTTTGTTTAAATATAATTGCGATACAAGAAAGTAATTTTATTTAAATTTAAAGATCGAAGTTTAATGCAAAAGATCCAAAAAAGGCAGTGACTGAGTTTTATGACAACTTGACCAAATTTAAATGTTTTACAACTGAAAAGAAGGTCAGGGCTTTGCTGTGGATTATTCGATTTATTTGAGCTAGTGTACAAAGATGTTTGCCGACAAACGTTGACATTACAGTAAGGCAAACCGTTGTGAAGAAAAAGATAAAGGAAAACTCAAAGAAAAAGTTCATTTTAATATTTGCTGGTGAGAATAAACTTTTTGTTAAAATATACATTTTTTCATATCTCTTGAGAACTTATGAACTTTTTGATTTTGTGTACAATTAAAGCTAAAATATAACGAATACATGCAATGTAATAAATTAAGGCAAAAGATTACAGATAGAGGCCTAATTATTTTACTGCTATAAAGCAAAATATTTTCGTTATTTGTGTTCAAGAAAGTCTTGGTCTACCGAACTTTCGATTTTGATTTGATGTACTCAATTTTGTTAAACTGTTTCGCAAGAAATAATTTTAAAAATAGAGAAAAGCTAACTTCGGCTCGACCGAAGTTTATATACCCTTGGAGCATGATATATTTCTACCAGTTTTTTATATGGCAGCTATACGATACATTAATCCGATTTTGATCAGACTCTCTAAAATTGTGTTGAGACAGATAATATTTATAACTGGAACGTACAAACACGCTACCATTGAAAACAAAAATGTTTCTCTCATTAAAACTTTTTTTCCACCGATCATTCCTGTGGCAGCTATATGCTATCGTCATCCGACTTAGATCAGACTTGACAGAATTATGTGTTAGCATATCATATTGATCAGTAACGAGTTTGGGAGCGATAGCATTGAAAACTAAAAAGTTTTTCTCACTAGAACAACTTTTTCAACCGATCGTTCCTATGGCAGCTATATGCTATAGTCATCCGATCAGGCCGGTTCCGACAAATGTGCAGCGTATTTGTACCAAAAGACTTCGTGTAAAGTTTGGTTAAGATAGCTTTAAAACTGACGGAGGAGATAGCATAGAAACAGACGGACGGACAGACGGACATGGCTATATCAACTCAGCTCGTCATGCTTCACGACTGGGAAAATCTACTGGGTTTTGGGAATCTTTTGTCATATTTTGATCAGCCTATCCATAGCCTTCCAGTTAGTGGAGCATCTCTCAGTTACGGAACTTTGCAAGCCAAAACCGCCGTTTGATATTTGCATCCTTTCAGAATACATATACACACCCTGTCTACAAACAAAAATCCAGCTAACATTTTGTCTTATCTCTCTCATCAAAAAGAGATAAATCGGTTCTTGGTGTTGTCATTATAGGACAAACACATTAGTACAATGCAAATATTAAATGCTATGCCAGACACTTTCACAGAATACATTTTGAAGATGTTGTGTTTTAATTTATTTGTTGGTAAGTTTAATTGCTGTTAGTACACAAATATGTTAAATGAAAAAATTAATTTATGTGAATATTTGTTTTATAATATTAAAATATATAATATTAAACATATTTTATATATTTAAGGTGGTTTTTTTTAAAATAAGTATTTTTAGCTAGATATGTTTTTCAAAGGTTGAACATTTATTGGAAAGGTTTGTTCATGTCATGACCACAATGGCTGACTTGGCAATGTATTCGGTAGAGCGCACCGTTAATCGACCAACATTCCAGTTTCACAAATTGAGGTTTTTTTGTTAAATGTTTTTTGATGTGAAACATCTTTAATTTCGGTACGGACGATTTTAGTAGGAGTAAAATTTGATTTGAGCGTCACGTGACACTGACGCCAACCATATTATGTTGCTGTGTTTGCTTTGTGCAGTGGCTCGGTACACACACACAAGACGGTTGGAGTAAAATTTGATTTCAGTGTCACGTGACGCTGACGTCATTCATATTTTGTGTTGTTTTGATTTGTGGATTTTCTCGGCAAACACACACACAAGAGGATGGGCAGAAGGGGGAAGCGAAGAGGTAGGAAAGATGCTGAAGAGGAGCAACTGGGTGGGTTCTGGGAAAGATCTGGGTGTGATCTTGGTGGGATTTGGTGGTATGTGGGAGGGATTTAGGTGGAATCTTATCTGGGCGGGATCTGGGTGGAATTTAGGAGCGATATGGGTGGGATCTGTGTGGGATTTAGATGAGGATCTGGGTGGGAGCTGGCAGAGTTCTGGGTGGGATCTGGAAGGGATCTGTATGGGATAAGGGTGGGATCTGGGTGGGATCTGTGTGGAATATGGATAAGGATCTGGGTGGAAGCTGGGCGAGATCTGGGTGATCTCTGGGTAGGATCTTGGAAGGGATCTAGAAGGGATCTGGGTGGGATCTTGGCGGGATCTGGGTGGGATCTGGGTAGCATCCGGGGTGGGATCTAGAAGGGATCTGAAAGGGATCTGGGTGGGATCTTGGCGGGATCTGGAAGGGATCTGGGCGGGATCTGTGTGGGGTCTGGATGGAATCTGGGTAGCATCCGGGGTGGGATCTGGGTGGGATCTGGAAGGGATCCGGAAGGGATCTGGGTATCTGGGTGTGATCTTGGCGGGATCTGGAAGGGATCTGGGTTGGATCCGGGGCGGGTTCTGGAAGGGATCTGGAAGAGATCTGGGTGGTAGCTGGGCGGGATATAGGTGGGATCTGGGTGGGATCTGGGTGGGTGGGTTCTGGGTGTGTATCTGGAAGGGATCTGGGTGGGACTGGAAGGATCTGGCGATCCGGTGGGATCTGGGTAGGAATTGGGCGGTAGTCGTGGGATCAGCGTTAGATCTGAGTGGGATCTAAATGGGATCTAGCTTGTTTGAATTTGAGTGGGATTTGGATTTCTGGATTTTCTGGATTTCTACTCCCCGTTAATTTTCTTCTTTCGAATGAGCCATTGCTGATTTATACACAATTGAGAGAGCTTATAAATAAGCTCTATTTTCACAAAGCATAATGTTTCACATTAAAGAATCGTGAGTGCTAGCGACACTCCCACCTTTTTTTTCAAATATCGCACTGTTTGAGTCGAGGACTCACCACTTTGTAAAATATTTTTGTGAAGTTTTTTTGTAATTTAATAGTCGCTTAACGAATGACATTTGATGTTTTTTAAAGACAAATTATGAACAGTTTAAATTCCAAACACTAGATGGACCACCCTGAACAAATCAAATTGATCAGATGTAGTAGCAAATTTTTACTAAAATTTAGTACAAAATGTGTTAGGTCCGAAATCTATCCTAATTTTATAACCAAGGTGTTAGCGACACATCTAAAATAATTCGCATTTTCGGTACAAACTTTTTATAGCTAGTGTGGCAGCTCTGGCCACACTAATGATCCCAGCAGCGACGTCGTGCAGATTGCACTTTCTCCATCTCTATAACAGTCTTGCTTTGGCTGCGAGCGGTTGCGCGTGGCGTCTACTCAACTCAACAAGAATTGTTAGCATCTAAGTTAAATTGAATAAACTTACTTACATCTACAGAATGGCAATACCCTCTGCCATAATAGCATTGTAAGTTTACTGTGTGCTCAATCCAAGATATGTTGTACTTGTAGTAAGGACGAGTAGATCTTAATTCAAGGACGTTTCTTCTCAATAACAATCGTTTTTTCGATTCTAGAACGTTTCGTACTTATTTTAGGTACACCCAAGAAATTATAAGTACAAAATGGTATAAACTCTATCCCGATCGATATAGAACTCTGTTTTGAAGCTATATATAATATATTCATTCACTTTTGGAAGTAAAATAAAATAAAATAAAATAATTTGCTGTGGCTTTTAAGAATTTTAAATTGATACCTTGATACCCTCATGTTCGGCCTTAAAGAACCATACCCTTATGGTCAGCGATGGCACACGCCTCATATTGATAGCTTGCGATTAATATCGATAGGTGCAGCTATCGCAGGAGGGAACTGATCGGGGATGCCACATCATATATAGCCTAACGTCATCTATTGAAAATCTTTTATGGCTACACTTTAGTTATAACTAAGGGGCCAAAGGTCATGGCTCTGTATACATTTTCCTTATACATTTCAAAGAAAACTTAGACATTTTGCCCAAAAGCGCTATGTCTTAAGCAAATTTTCTATTAAAGAGTTTTTGCCAGTCACACAATCTACAAGTAAATGAAAGGAATCTGCATCTGGGTTTCGGTTGTTAGGATTTTTTAGAAATAAAATCTAACAGTTTGTATAAATGAAACGCATACACAAAAGCAGTCTCTCCATATTTTGCATATCCATCAATCCCCTATATGAAACAGCATCAAAATCACAACACAACAATCTACCAACTACAACCAAAACAAAAGTCCAATTGAATCGCTCGCCTTTGGCCTGGCCTAGTGTCAGTTTTGCTGATGATCTATGACCCAGAGCATAAATTTTTACTGCATACTTGTGGGCGACATTTCGATGAGAATTGAATTGCAAACGAAATTTTTGGGAAAATTATTATAACTAACGGTGGCCGGGCCCAGGCTGGGGCGTTAAAAACTGATTGCCGGAAATGCCTGTAATTGGTTGCACATGCCCCCCTCCCAAACATAGGGCTGTAAAGTGGGGCGTGGTTATGGCCACATGGGAATTGTGGCAGCATCGGGTACCAGTACCAGTTTAGTAGCAGTTTTTAGCATTATTGTTATTATTTTTTGTAGCAGAGGAGGCGAACGCTTGTTAATGATTTATGCATTCGTTGTGCATAGAAATGACATTGTCGTGTTGGGCAGCAGAGGGGAGGGAGCTCTGCTAATTTAAATGCACATTTGGGGCAGAGGGCGGAAAGTGTTGGTGGGAGTGGGAGTTGGTACCACATTGGCCATGCTGTCGTCGACTGCCTGTGATTTATGCCTCTTGTGGCCATTAAGGATGCACTGTAAACTGTTAGCTGTTATCCCGTGTCCTGTTTACTGCACTGTTAGTCTCACAAAGAGTAAATTTCCCCAAGAGCAGCCACCGAGTGCTAACATTTTTCTCTCTTCAGTCACTTAACAGACGCTGTTAGCTACTCTTAAGAGCAGGACTCTCTTCAAATGCTCACTAACATTGAGCAAATTGTCTCTTCAAATGCTAACTAACATTAAGCAAGTTGTTTGGTAAAACGATTTAGACTAGGGTCAGTTGAAAAACGATACAAAAACAACTCTTTCTTGCCTCAGCCTCATAAATCATTTGCCTTCACCGCTTTTTCCTGTGTGTGTGTGTGCGCGCGCTTAAGGACTTTATGGTTCCCAGAAAATCCCATTTCTCTCCTAAGAAGAACATTATTCATTAAATTGTGCCAAATTCTATTGTCTAAATTAAAAGCTTTCAAATTAAATATAATTTAATTGCCGATTAGAGCAACAACGCCATTTCAATTCTGTTCAAAATTCAGCTTAGTCATTGACACACAAAGCACACGTAAGCCCAAAATAGTGTCGTAATGGAGCTCAAAACCAAAGTCAACCCAGGAAAATCCCAAACACTTTAAAGTCGCCGATGAATGTGTTGCGCGTCTGTTTGCGTGTGTGTGTGTGTGTACGCAGTACACGTTTTGTTTTGTATTTAAGATTCATTTAACTGTAAATCAGTGACAGCAAGTAGTTACCTGAACAATAGAAGAAACCAACACGGATCGGAAATACACTTTTTTTTGTTAATATTTTTGTCAAGCATTTTATTTTCATCGCTTACAAGACAGAGTTCATGGGGTTCAGATTGCTATCGGCATCTTAGCTGGTAAATCGAAGATGCAGTTCATTTCGGTGCCTATTTTGACAAATTATTAAATTTAAATTAAATTCGCAATCAAAGCCACAAATCAATAAGAATTCGAAATTCAAAAAACGGAAAGCGACGGCATTTTCACTGGGAGAGAGTAATATGGTGTGGTCGGGTGTGGTGCAGCGGGTACTGTGTGAGACTGCGTTTCGGGAGGCGTGAGTTCAATCCCGCCTCGGAACAATTTTTTTTTAATCCCTTGAAGAGGGTAAATTGAAATTGTCCGGATGTTTGTAACACATAACAGAAAATATCTCCGATTATAGCCTATAGCTGCCAAAAGGAACGATCGGTCGGAAAAGTAGTTTTAGAAAAACTTGTGTGTTTTCAATGCAAACGTCTCCAAACCTCGCATTTATAAGTTTTCTATGCTTTGACATACTTCCACCAAGTTTGATGAAAATCGGACAACTATATAGTACAGCTGCCATAAAAAAGAAAGGTTAGAAAAAAGTCTTAGTAAGAATAAGAAAGAGTTGGTTTTCAATGCTATCGCTCGCAAAACTTGTTACTGATCATATTCTGTCAAGTTTGATCCAAATCGGATGTCTAGAGCACATAGCTGCCAAAGAAACAATCGGTCGAAAAAGTAGTTCTAGAAAGAACCTTTTTTGATATTAATGGTTTCGTCTTTATACTTTCCCGTTAAAAATGTTATCTTTTTTTAGACGATTTTGACAATTTTAATCAAATTCGGATGAATATTGTGGCATCCCCGATGAGTTCCCTCACGCGATAGCTGCAGCCACCTATCGATATTCATCGCACGCCTTCGATATGAAGCTTGTTCCATCGCTGACGAGGAGTCTCTCCCGCGAATTCTGCCAGCGTTGCTTCGATCATATTCAGTTTATTGTATTTAGCGAGTAATATTATTATTTAATAAAGTTAGTTATAAAGATAACTAAAGTGGTGACCCCTAGTTCCGAAATAACAATAAACAAATTCAAAGCCCAGTGTTAAACAAATGAATTTCAATCAAACTCAAATCCGCAAAAGCGAACTGTGCATAAAACATTTAACAAAAATCTTCGAACAAATGTACAAACAGTGTTTTTGCGAATTATTGTGAAATACACACGGGCACACACATGCAACAGCGACACATACGCTCACACACGCAGCCAACATGCCCGCATACACTCATACAAACATGCCCACGGCGTCTGCGATCGCCGTGGAAGCTGCGCTCCAACCAGGACTTGCGCATTCGCATCCTGCATTCCTGAGGTTTTGCTGATGGAATTTCTTCAAAAAATTGTGAAATTTCGACCGAGACGTACACATATGACATACATATGTGTGTACGTTCACACAAACGCAAACGGCGCGAGCGCCAACTGCACAAGCAACAACAAATCCATGCTTTTCGAACGACAACGCTCAGTCCTCTGTGCCCCATTGGTGCACACCTTATCCACGACACTCCCAACGCAGCAACCTGCACAACCTCAGTCTTACATCGGCGCCCAGTAGCAATCGCTGACCACTGCGTCACACCACGGACTTTATCGCGCCAGCATCATCATCTTGTGGCCAACAACGGGACTACGGATGATTGCTCGGATCTCGACAACGGCGGCACCCACTACAGCGGCCGCCGCCTCCTCCAGCATAACCACATTTGCTACCAACACGATCAGCGCATCCTTGCATCCAGTGAAGGATCAACAACAATTCGACGGGTTCGTCGTCGGGCGCATTGCCTGGCCAAACCTCGTTTAAATGCTTCTCATCGACCAATCAACGCAAGTCTCTACATTGGGGTACAATACCCAGTACTACAGACTCTGCCACCTCACAACCAAGCCCTCGACCAGAGGCACAACCAAGCCCTCAACCAGAGGCACAACCAAGCCCTCAATCAGAGGCACAACAAGAAGCAACCTTCACCAGAGGAAAATTACCGGCTTTACGAGAATCATCCTGCTTGGGCAAACTTGCTTGTCGACGCCCAATCGAAGCAGCGGCCTCTACGCGAGGCTACTCTCGTCATAACTTCTACTCCGACGAATCTTCACAGCAAGACACAGTTTTTCTGCGACAAATTGCAGCTCCTGTCAAAAAACCGTTGGAGCAACTCTGCCCTGACCCTCACAGATCTCACCGCTATCGTCGTCTACGGTAGAGCATCGCCAGCACCAACGACAACCATAAGAATCTCCATATTCTGGGCCCTACGAGGTTGTGAAACGACCTACGGATCGAGTCTTTGTCATTAAAATCGATGGCAAGGAAATAGCTGTTTCAACGGAGCGCCTTAACCCGGCGTTTGTGACGAAGGAACAAGAAACTGGAAGCGACTCAAAACCATCAAAGACGCTACGTACATACGAACGACCTCGTAAGGTTAGATTCGCTCCCGACCTGGTCACTGGGGAGGGAGTAGCTGTGGCATCCCCGATGAGTTCCTTCACGCGATAGCTGCAGCCACCTATCGATATTCATCGCACGCCTTCGATATGAAGCTTGTTCCATCGCTGACGACGAGTCTCTCCCGCGAATTCTGCCAGCGTTGCTTCGATCATATTCAGTTTATTGTATTTAGCGAGTAATATTATTATTTAATAAAGATAACTAAAATATATCGAATAGTGGCGCCACCTATTGGTGAGCTTGGGAATCACACAACTAACATTGTTCCAAGCGAAAATGAGACAGTTTTATGAAAATCATTCAAAACCTTTGTTTCTTACACTTTACGAACTGCAAGGGTATATAAACCAAAGTTAGCTTTCCACTTTATATCCCGGCCGTGTTTTGTTTGAGCCATTTCATTTGATCAACCCATTTTTTTACTCATTTGGCTAGAGTTGATCCCTTATAGCTTGATTTATTTCAGTATAGAAGCAATAAGAACTCTGCTAACTCCGATATAATTCACCTTTTGTCTACTTATTAAGATTTGTTTGGAAAGGCTGTTTTAAGTACTTTTCCCAATTAACATGGCCAAAACTCCTAGTCCTGCCCATCTCCCTCACGCGATCACTGCTAGCCCCTATTTTGATTTCGAAAGAGATCCAAGGTCTTCCTTAACTGCGCAAATCCAACCGTTGATTTACGCAGATGATATCCTTCTCCTGGCGTCCGGAGCACGGATTGCCAGTGCAGAAACGGAACTAAATAATTATTTAGACGTCCTATGAGAATACTTCGCTAAGTGGC
Source organism: Lordiphosa stackelbergi (assembly GCA_018904235.1). Classification (NCBI taxonomy): domain Eukaryota; kingdom Metazoa; phylum Arthropoda; class Insecta; order Diptera; family Drosophilidae; genus Lordiphosa; species Lordiphosa stackelbergi. The sequence continues at coordinate 27,202 of JAEIFU010002796.1, forward strand.
GTCTGAAATTAAATGGAAATAAATGCGAAGGCTGTCCGAGGTCCGGTTCGATCGGACATATATGGAAATGCACGTCACTTTAATCCGAAAATTTATATAAGTGTTAGGACCCTCATAGCAATAAAGTCCGAAATAAAGTATCTACACCCGTGTCATGTTTAAGAAATATTCCTACGCTGATGACTTCGATGTGCTCCAAAAAGAAAGAATATGCCCAATAAAAATGCCACTGGTATTACTATTGTTTATAGCCTACTATGATTTCAGTAAATGATTCTTTGAAGTGAGTTTCGCGAAAAGTTATATTGTCCATCAGTAAACTTTTCCTTTTAGAGAACTAAGAATATCAAGAGGATTACCCACTTTTGCTAAGTGCAACCAAAATGTCGTTTTTTAGAAATCCTGGATTTTTTTAAGTTTCGCGCGCGGCTCACCAGTCTGCCAACCGTCGCAAATATTTTATCAAGTAGAGGAAAGATAATATTTTTGAAAGCTTTATTTATTTTGACCCACAAATATAAACTTCGCAAGAAGATGACTTAACAAAACAAAACAACCGCTACACCGCATCCCGCAAGGTAAAACGAAAGCTATTAAAATCGTGGAAAACTATGTTGCCTGTGGAAAAATTAAATGTTTGAGACTATGAAGAAGTTGCTCACTAGAACAAATTAGCCACACAACCGCTAACGTCCTGTGCATGAAAACCAGGGGACCGTAAATTAAGATTATTTCATATTAAAAAAAAATCATATACTTAGGAACAATGCAAAAAAAGAATTATACCAATTTGTTCTATTTATGGTCTTAAAATGCATATCCACGATTTTCGTCTCATGATTTTTGCACTAACTACTCAAAGTAATACGATTATTTTTTGAGTGTTACAAACAGCCCGGCCTGTATTGATTATTGTCTGAGCGAAAAATTTTACTTAAAAAAATAAATATTTACTTGTGATTTATTTTTTCGCCCAAAATATCACTCCCAAGATGCTATTATCGACCGTTTAAAAAGAAACTGAAATAAAATAACGAGCATATTCTGAAAGGACCATACAATCTTTAGTCAAAATTTGATAACAAAACTCTTCCTCTAGGAGCGATATTCTGACAATGTGGCAGCGAAGATCTGACACCGGCCTCAATAGAGCGCCGACCAAGACCTGTGCAATATTACCGGTGTCTCTTCAATATTATTAGTTTTCAAGATATCCGTCATCAAGTAACAAAATTTCATTGGCAACTAAAATAATTTTGGCCAACCAAAAGCACACAATAAAAAACTACGTACTAACTTTGGGAAGGAAGCTTCCGTAGAGGGCTCCACAAGTGCTCTCCCACTTAGGCTACTTTGGCCCATTATGACGCTACATTTATTCCTGTTAACCCTTTAACATAAATCAAAACAGGAATCAGTCAGACAGAATAACGAGTAGGATGACTAGCCCGGATAAGCTCCGAGTGGATGAGTCGCAGAGGCGATCAAGTGTTCTGAGTCTCCTTACTCATATAGTGGGCAAGGCAATAGAAGGTGTTGCACTGGATTCCTTCTATTCTTCGTGTCCGCAACTTCTGCAGAAGTCATGCGGTAAGTGACGCCTAGTGCCGTGCCGCCAATAAGACAGTGACCCAGGAGGGTCCCCACCAGAAGGATGTGGTCCCTCCTGTGACGTAAAGCGTGTTAGTACGTTTTGACTGTCGCTGCTGTAAGCCTCGCTACTGCACGGGAAGAAAGGTTTCTTCCACTGGATTGCATGAGACGAAGTGTTCTAGCTTTTGGGTAACTCATGTCGGATAGGCTCCATGTTCCTGAAAGGCCTATAGGACTTCGCGGGCCCTGTAGTTAGGTAGTGGTGTTGTTTTATTTTTTTTATTTTGGATAAAAGTAGTGGGGTAGTATATTTGTTGGTATATACCAAATAACTAGGAAAACACGAAAACTAAACGTGTAGATATACTTATATACCAAATACTAGAAAATTTCTTAAATAGCAACAGCAATAGCCTAAATCCATTGATCGCAGATGCTGTGGCTCAGAGAAGGCTGCCGGCCAACTACTCTGTCCACCATCTGACGATAAACCATATAGAACATTTGAAAGAATTAGAAATTATTCTCGATTCGGAGGGCAATCTCATTCTACGATAGAAAACGATTGTCCCTAGATCCGAATGAGTTAGTGTATAATATAAATCAGTAAACTTTTGACCCCATAAATTGGCTCAACTTCTCCGTCCCTTCCTTTTCCTGTAAATACCTCCCATACTTTCTTTTCTCCCTCTTCAGCTTTCTCTTTCTATTTTCAGCTTTCTCTCTCTTTTCAGTTATTAGTTTTTGTAGGTTGTTTCTTAGTTTTAGTTAAAACCAAAATATCTTAATTGTGATGCAGGTTTTTACCCGGATTGTGGGTTTTCCTGTACATTTGAAAAGTAAATTTTCTTTTCTTTTAGAAACATAAGCTAATCCTCTTTTATTTTCAGTTATATACTTAATAATTCACCCCTATTGCCTTCGTCCCCATTAAGCACTTAGTGCCCTGGACTACATTAGTTTGCAGTATCTTAGTTAACCTTGGAGTAGTCGCCCAAGGCTAAACCATAATTTAGGTATAATAAACATGTGTTACCTTTAAGTTTTTTCTAGACAATAAAAAAGCTACAAAGCTGCCCATCAACTTCTTGCTAAAATAGTGTATAATAAGCCAGTGACATGACATTGGCTTGGCGTGGGTGTTTTCCTATTTTTGATGCTGCAGCCGCGGCAAATTACGTGAATCAGCGTATTTGGCAACAAGATACGGCCAGCTACAGCAGCAACAACAACCACAAAATGTTGGTGTGGCCAATTGGCGATTAGCAGCAGTTTTCCGGAAGGAAGTGCAAAGAGGGAAAAAGGCGTCGAGAGCTATGCAACGACAAAACCGTGGAGGGGGAGGGGGGCTTATAAAGCCAACGCTGATGACCAAACGCGAATGCAGAAACAAAACAAGTCTTTTGTTTTTTGTTGTTGTCAAAGGCTTAAGTAACAACAAAAGCCGGGTCTAGGCAAGGCGTAGACAAAAGCAGTTTGGTGCCCACTAAGAGAAGGATTTTTGACGAGAGCCCCGGTCACAAGGCCGTATTTTTTTGTGTGTTTCTGGGAGTAGCACGACGCGACGAGTGTCAATATGAAAATGTATGCATGTGCTTTTTTTTGGCTGTCGCCCTCCGCTCTCCCCTCACCTATGTGTGGATATGAATTATTCATAAAATGGCAATGGCATTTGGAGCATCAAGGAGAACAAGAAGAAGTCGTGACGATGACGCTGCTTTGGAATGTGCCCATCAAAAAAAAAAGTTTTTCCCCTTTTTGTTTTTGCCAACGCGACAAGTGCACAACACGGTGGCAACAACAATGACCTGGCACACACACACACACATATATGCATTAAGGTGGCGGAGGGGGAAACTATGCCACATAAAATGTAACGGGGTCTGAGTGTGGGGCCATGAATGTCGACTCCTGAGGTAGCATTCAAAGGGCAGAACCACTTTGTGCTGCCGGTGGGAGCCAGATTAACTTTTGGGTGACCCTTAAGGCGATTTCTCATTTGACCATTATACTTAGAAGTGATTTGCTCGCATACTTTTGGGCTGGGCGCATAATAATAAAATAAATACAGATTTAAGAAGTAGCAAAATGGAACAGATAATTTTGGAACTACGAAAGCTGATTTATAATTAAACGGCGAATTAAGTAACAACATTTAGCAGGAGTCCGCAAGAAAAAAGAGTCTGTTGATTTCTTTGGCAAGCTTAGAAAATTGTTTTCAAAGCGATGTGGGGATTTTTCTAATTATGTTTCTAACTATGTTATAAGCCGAATGAGCACAATGGGCTAGCTTTTATGGAAACTGCGCCCAAAAGTACTTCCGGCAGATAAAGCTACTAAAAACTTTGTTTACGGACTTACAAAATTGTTAGATGAGGGAAATGATAATACAATTGGGCTCTTTCACTTTCAACCAGAACTATAAACTTCCTAATAATCGGCAGTTGCTCACTCTGGGGTTCGACCACGCAGAAACTATTTGGGTTCGGGTTCACGAAGTGGGCTTACCGGTTACGTTCGGATTCAGAAAACTTGTACGTAAATTGAAATAAATTAGGGTCGATTTCTCTTCTTCTAGATAGCTGCTATGTATCCGATAAGCTCAAACTTTACATAAAGCTATCTGTCACATAATCTAGCAATTAACCGAGTTAATTGCGAGTATATTTGACACATAGCAGCTATCTAGAATACGTTTGCAACTCTATTTCCTTTTCGTTTTTTCTATACATCGTTTTCCTATTGTGAGAGTTTCGAAAATTTTAAAAAATTTACCCTTTGATCTTTTTTATTATCATTTGATAAGTCGATAGTATTTACGGGTTAAATTAAACGTTAAAGTTAAGAAATGATATGAAAATTATGATTTTTGACAAAATGTCAAATTAATAATCAAGTTGATATGGATCTTTTTTTTTTTACGGTGCAGCAGTTCAGACGTGCGTCTACAAAATCAGGCAATGGCAGAATGTGCTAGGACGCCATTCTGTTCGTTGTTTCTTTTTCACTGTTCTTTTGAATTACTTAAGTGAACAAAGTCAGATGGAGCAAGTAGTAGTCGGTAGTTAAAGTTATTATAAATAGTTGTACAGCGATGTCCTATGGAATATGGGTATGTCCCGTTTCCTATTTCTCCAATGATTTCAAATGTGAGGATTCTTATCTTATCTTATCACCCCCCAAAGAAAAAGATTTTTTATACACTTAATGCAATTGTTCCTGCAAAAAATACGTTATGTAGAAGGTTCGGAGGTTCAATCCCATCGTAAAGTATAAGTGTCGTTCCTAGGACCAACCGGTCCTTAACTTATGAAACCTTGTTTCTCTTCTCATTGTCGTAAAATCCCGAGTTTCGATATGATTTTCAAAATGGATTGAAATAAGATGTGTCGGTGGGCAGAAAGTAACTGCAGTGCTTATGTTATAAGAAATAAGGTTTGCCATTCAATCATTTAATTTTATTATAAAAATTTGAGTTCTGTGAAAATTGTGTTCCATCCAAAGAATAAAACCGTAACCCGTTACCGCTAAAAACACTTTAAAATTTGTAACCGAAAAAATGTTTTTTCTTATAACCGTAACCCTATAACCTTTATTACCATAACCGGTTATCAGTACCGAAACAGAAACAAATATATGGGTTAATTTCGGTTTTGCTCTACTACATAGTAAAAATTTCGATAATCGTAAATCAGGGCCGGGCTAATGTAGAGGACAGAAAAGTGTGAGCAAGAAATCTCTCACCAGACTACAGTCGTTTTACATGCAATTCAGTGTTCACCGACTCATAAGTTCGGCTCGCGTTTGCACTGTGACTTCGGCCCCTGGTAGCTATGGCTGGCCTAGACCAGGGCAAGCCAAATGGAGAGGACAGAAAATATGCCCTTCTCTCTCTGACACTCAGCTATGCATGGCCGGCTCTGACGTAAATATATTTTAGGTATGCACAATGAAAATTCAACATGCATACATTGGGCCGCACTGTTTCTGACGGGCACAAAGAAAAGCGAGCGAACGAGAAAGAGTGAGTGCAGCTAACCAAAATCTTTACCCTCCTCATCTTTCCTTCTACATATGTGATATTACTCTAGATGCTGGCTATTTTGACCGATCCAAAAATTTACGACTTTAAATCTGGCATGTGCTAATTCTGATTTATTCTGTAACCTAAGATGTGGGACACCAGTCTTTTGTAACTTGTATTCAATCTGGCTTCAATGTTAATTTGAAATAAAAAACAACAGCTCAGCATTCACCAAACTGTAGTCTCGCGAGTTAAAATTTGAAGAACCAAGTCTGTTCGAGAATGATGCTTCCCCATGTGCTATAATTCTTGATCCGAGATATACACTCCTGCCCAAAATTATACGACACCCCGAAAATTTTATTTTCGACCCTCGTAGGAGAATGGGAAAGCATAATACAACAAAATCGATATTCAGAATGGCAATGAATTCTGCTTCAAATGAATATTCTTCTCTGATAGCATCTCCGTTTTCAAGTAGCGGTATAAAAGCAAAAAAGTTCGATTTTGTCATTCTGCAAGTGTATCAAAATTATACGACATATTTCAAATATTGCCGAAAAAGATTGGGTTTCAATTAATTTTGTATAGACCTGCTAAAATTAAAGATTTGTGATAAAAATGCCGCGGGCGTTTGTTATCCGACGAGAAAAATGAAGGATAAGAGCCTACAATGATGTTGGTTTTAGTGCAAGCGAAATATCGCGGAAAATCGTGAAAACGTTGTGTTATCACCAAATTTTTGAATAATCCGGATAATATGGTGAAGCATAACTAGAGAAAACCCGTTGTCTGACCGCGGAAAAGTCTCATAATACTAAGGTTGCAATTCGTTTGCTTCGTGCTCCACACTCCGCATGTCATACTTTCCTGACCTTTTGCGACGCTCATCTCGTCTTTCAAGTCTTAAAAGCTCGTTCTTAAACTTCCACCTAAAACACGCTTCTTTTAAAAACGAAACTCCTCGTAATTTTAATTTATGATTAACACTTGTACAATATTCTTCATTTTAAAAATTTTTCTGAAAAAAAATATTGGCGGTGCGCAGATGGGTCTCGGCACTATTGGAAGATTTGCGTTAGGATCCACCTTTGTTTGCAAACGCTATTTCAGGCGGAGCCGATCTGCGAAATAAATACAAATATATCGTCTTCTGCATTTTGGAAAAAATTTGACAAAATCTTGTTTGGAGGAAGCATCTATTCTCTATTAGGCTTACGCTGAATAATGCACTGTTCGTTGCGATTTGTGGGCCGGCGGCAACATTGGATCGTATTTTTCAACAATAATGAAAATAGCCGCATTACAGTAAATGGAGCAAAGTACCGTGTGATGATTACCGACTTTTTTTTGTTCTAAATATAAAAATTGCACTTGGTTGACATGTGGTTTCAACAAGACGGTGTCACAAGCCACACGGCACGCTAAACCAGGGACCAATTGAGAAGAGAGTTTGGCGAGCATTCAGTCTCACGTTTTGGACCAGTCCATTGGCCGCCAAGACCATGTGATTTGACTCCACCCACCAGTATAAAACAGCTTCCAAGTGGAATATATTTCAATTTTTTGAAAGAAACTTAACGTGTATCACCTTGATTAAGTAATGTTTTGAAATGTTTTAGTTCAATTTACATCTTATTCATTCATTTGAGCTGCCATAATCCACCTGAACATGTATCCTGTTCGCTCTTTCAGCTAATTAGCAAAATGCATAAAGTTTATTAAGCCAATTGAAAAACTTTTTTGTAGCACACTGCATAAATCAAGTGGACCGTAAAGGGTTCTTCTCCCACCAATTGACATGAGATTGGAAAATGCAAAAATCGCTTACGAAACTGAAACTAGAGAAAAGGCAGCAGCCAGGATTAGCATCATCAACCGGGATGGTTGCTTACCCTTTTACATTCACGCATCTGCACACATAATCACAAGAACAACAACATGCGAAAATCCATAATATTTGCGCAAATAACCGAAGCTAAAAAAAAAAAGTTAATCGAACTCACGGGTAAGGCTACAAAAAGTTGCAACAACATCCTGGTAACAATGGGACGACAGCAAAAAAAGGGCAAAAAGTCAAGAAAAAATAACACAAAACTGAGTTGCGTGTGCTGGGGCGGTATTTGCATGTGAATTTGCATGGGTTTAGAGTTAGAGTCTCTCTCAATGTATGTGCGAGTGTGTTTGTGTGTGTATGTTCGAACGAGTGTTCGTGTGTTCTGTGGGTTAGCATTGCAAATGTTCACGACTTGACTGGGCTTATTCAAATGTTTTGAAGAGTGCTTCACCCTGATAGCACCAGAGAAGAATATGGTTTCCAGATCCAGTTGCAGTGGAAAAGTGGAAGTCTAGCTAATTAGCAATTTATGCAAACCAAAATACGGCCTAGTTGGTTAAGGATTTTAGTGTGAAGCCTAGCACGGGCATTGAAGTCATTAAAAACTAATTCCAAAAAACATTGATACAAAATATGAAACAAAAATGCTTAACTTGTTTTGTGGAATGTAAATTATGCCCGATTAGTTAAACCCTTTTTTCTGTAATAATTAAAAAGAAATTTAAAAAAGAAAAGGTTGCGCTTAAGCGATATTTAAAAGGATTGTTAATCCTGGGAAAATGTTGACGAAATTTTATTCTGCAATTAATTTGAGGTATAAGCGTGTGTGCACCAGAGATCCACTGCGACCCCATCGTTGATCAAGATCAGTGGTGCCCAAACTCACATTAACACGCTTTGAAACACGAAGTATACGTCTTGACGTCAAAAATGAACAACAAGCAAACGAACAAATGCCTTGTGAGAGAAGAAAAAGACGAAAGCAACCGTCGTGGGGGAGTCAGCCGCCGAGCTTGCTATTTAAAGAACACACCTATTTTCTCTCTCTCTCTATGCGTGTGTTGGCTGCGACGCAGGCAGAATTATGAGTTCCTATCCCATGGGATAGGCTTTTGGCATTTTGGGCACCACTGATCTAGATGATCATAATGGCCTCGCTGACTAAATCCATGGAATGACAATGCGCAATGGCTGAGTATAAGTGTCTTATCTTAAGACAAGCTCGGTCTTCATGAGGCAGCAGCAACACAGCAGCATTTTGAGTGCAGCATTCTCTCTTTAAAAATTAACTCCCATCTTCTTGTTCTCTGTCTAAGGATCTTTAAACTTTAATTTCCCTTGACTTTGTTCCCCATTACACCCCCGCCTCTTGCACTTTCTTTGACAAATGTTTGCTCTACATTATGAACCCTTCCGGTTTGGCCACAGTCACGCCTACTAGCTGGTCTCCCTTGGCCAGAGCGTACGCTGCCGCGTACACTTCATTTTGCGGTAATAGTTATTTACCGACAGTAAAAACAAAAAAGAAGCATAAAACAATTATAGTCCCGCCGCTGACTGGCATAAAGAGAAACCTTTGACAAATTTTTGCACAGGGTCCAGAGTCCTGCACTTAAGGACACACACATAAAGGCTCTTGTCGCGGGCAAACAACAAACTGACTTGCTAATGAAAAGTTTATTGCTCCGGGGCATATACTTGAGAGAAAAGTTGCTGCTAGAGGGACTCCGACTGTCGCTGCATATGCATCATGGACATTTCATCTGGCAGTTGTTGTTGTTGTTGTTGCTGTTGCTGCTGTCTGTTTAGTGCTAATATTATTTACACCCAGAGAGGGAGACAAATGACAAAGCGACATAGACACATAAGCACTTTATGTGAATGACGCCCGCAGGCATAAACTAGAATTATAACACACACACGCACGCACACACACACATTATCGCCCACTCCTTCGTGCCCGCAAAAGTATGCAACGACATTTTGTGTAACTATATTTTAAAAGGAAAATGTGTCAGCCGCAAGCAACACACAACCAGACAGAGGCGATGCCAAATGAGCATTAGACTTGGTGAAATGGAGGAGGTGCGGCGGGAGGCGTGGCTGGTTTTATTACACTTACGTATGGCTTGTGTGTTCGTCGACGTGTTTGCACAATAAACCTTGAAAAGTCATTAGAAATTTTTCAATTATGCAAACAGAAAACATGCAAAGCCAACCAAGCTGAATGCCCTTTATGGCCCCACACGTATTAGAGGTGACATTTCAATAAATGAATAATCACTGTCTTTTCCTGTTTCCTAGTCCGTTGTGAGAACTTTAGTTTGGTCAAAGTAAAGTAGAAAAATGTGTATTCTATATCCAGTTGCCTGGTAAGTAGATTTTTAGTTAAGAGGGAATGCCAATAAAAGGCAACAATTTAAGAAGCCAATATTCTGGGAAAGAAATATTAAAATAAATTAAATAAATAAAAATATTTTTTTTTGACATATGATCCACATAGAGGCAACTGTAGCTAAGACCCTTAGAAAGGTTTTCCAATAAACTAGATGCCAAATCTTTGACCCATCTTGCTGGTATTAGTGGATGCCTGGAAAATGGAAAATTTTTGCACAGATAATCTACGCCCAGAGAGTAAAGAATGGCAAGTAATGCGCGATTGTCTTCATGTAGATTTCGCAGAGGCACTACAGTAATGCCTAAAGGTGTACAACAGTTGTTCCATCTTAAGAAATTTTTTTATCCAAAATAGTCCAGGCTTCCTAGTCACAGGTACGAGCCTCTGCCTTCCGTCATAACTCTTAAAATAATGGATTGAGTGTCCGCAGCGAAGGGTTTGTAAATTTTACCCAGTTTGTTGGGCAGAACATGGCGATTTTCTGGCATAAAGACAAAAATTCTATGTTATTAATTTCAAAAAGTGACTTTAATTCTTAAAAGTTAATACATCAGTTGGATTAAAAAATATTTTTTTTCGGTCGGGGGCAACTCTTCTCTTTGGCAGTTCTCCGAAGTCAGCTGATTTATCAAAGCACGTCCTTGTAGAAAATTGACGTAACCAGTTC
>JAEIFU010002797.1:0-37716 GCA_018904235.1 Lordiphosa stackelbergi
CAGCAGCAGCCCCCAGGTTTCTCCATTTCATACCACGAACACGAAAGAAGAAGACGGAGGAGTAGGGGGGGCGCACGGGCACGAAGTCTCAAAGTGTGTGTACTTTTTGCCTTGGTCTGCTTCTTCTTTTTTTTTCCCCCTCTTACCTTTTAAAATCTCTCATAAGACGTCTTCGTGCGGGAGTTGACATGTTTCTACAATGTTATTTTTTAACACGAAATATTGTTAATTTTTAATTAATTAATTTTAGAACTCTCCTTTAGATGAACTGAGATGTTTTCGATACAACTAGGGCTGGCACTATCGATTTGTATGTCGATAGAGTCGTGAGTTCGCAAACTTTATCGATAGAACTAGAGCTGGCACTATCGGTGGGTAAGTCGATGGAGTTGTGAGTTCGGGACGATAGCTTTGAAGTCTTACGTTTTGATTTTGGGCTTACGTTTAGCAGCAACCCACCAAGAAAACTACTAAAGATATTACTCATTACGAGAATAATCGAAATCCGGGTCACCCTAAGTTGCGGTCACTCTTAGAGGTGGCACTACATGGTTTAGTGGGAATTTAAGGTGGGGAAAATTTCAAATATTTTCCTTTGGGTGGGAAATTTTACACGTATCGTTACGTTTTCGGCGGTGACATGACATGACGTAAAGCACCATATGAAAAATTTCCCTGCAGTACTGGGGAAGTAGTTCGTGGCTGGTGAAATAACTTTTGTTTTTCTGGACGCTATTGTTTTTAAAATGGCGTTTCTTCTGCAGTTGCAAGGAAAGCCTTTGTAATTGGTCCTCTGCTGACCCACTTCCATCGACTGAATTTATTGCATCTGGGGAAAAAAAGTTTTTTAAAAATCTATCAGTTTTAAATAGTTGCTGTTGTAAATTGAAACAATTAAATTGCTAACTAAGCTTATTTAATAATTAATTTCAATTAAAATTAAATTGAATGCAACTAATTTTGTACAACACTAGTTACAATAAATTTAATAATACCTACCGATCATGGTTCCATAAAAATTGGCTTCGGCTTTTAATGAAGCCTTGCCTTGAACGCCATCAACATTGTAGGCTAAAATAACCTCATTGGCCAAAACATTTTTCAACTGTTTTAAAATGCCACCTGACATAATTAGGTTTTTCATTGCATCAATCTGTTAACAAAATAAATAGGAATTAGAATAAAAATAACAATTTTAACAGTATCCATACTAACATAAAGCTCTCGGTTGGTTCCGTTTATTTCCATATTAATAGCATTCAGGTCGCTCACGGTCTGAATAGGAAACTTCCTTGCCACCTTCTGCCCTTGTCCTTGCTGTTTTGTCATCCCTTTTATTGTTGCTGTTTGTTCCGAACCAGCTTCAATAAGAACTTCGACATTTCCCCTTAAAGATTTAATCTCCTCGGCAAGAGTGTCCAATTTGACCTGGACCACAGTCGTCCCGGCTGAAAAATAAAAATGGAATAAGCTAAACTTAAATAACACAAGCTTACAAATAAAATAGATCTTTTGGGCCAGGTCTCTTAGCAATCGTTTCGTATGCATTTTCGAGCGCAGAAATGAAATGAATTGTCCTTTGTTTCCTGGTACCTCTTGTTTAAAAGATCTTTAAATAAACGTGTATTGTGCGAGGTATGTTTATATTTTCAAGTCTTATGGCCGCGTCAAGTAACCTTTTCAAGCCGCAATGGTATTGATGTAATCTAAGATGAATAACGACGGAAAACCAAACACGATGTTTCGATTTTAATCTTGGGAAAGCAATTTTTTGACTTAATGTACAAAGTTTGATATTTTTTAGAAAATCTCTTTTTTCCGAAGTTTAAATAATTCTTAAAAATGTTCTAAAAATTTTAAAATTTCAGAGTTTACTTTTTTTTAGTAGACCAATGTATTCTTCAATTTACTCCATTTATAGTTTTTCGCTATCATTGCGCTTTTTGAAGTCGTGGCCCAAAAACTACAGGAACTGACGATTTTTAAGAGCAATTATTTTTACCATATTTACATTTCAAAACATTTGAATAAAGAAAAGAAAAAGTAATGACATTAAAGAAATATTTGATTTTTATTTTTTATTTTAAATAATTTTGGTAATATTAAATTGAAAAAAACATGTCATTGTCATTGTATTCATAAAAATCGTCATTTAAATTATTATTACTGTTGTCAAGTTTATTAATTGTATCACTCTCAATATAATTTACATTTATTATGTTCTCAACCATGTCGTTGTCATTGTTTTCGTAAACTATGTTTTCCACTTTAAGCGCATTTTCTTCTGCCGCAACACAATTTAACTTGTCTGCATATTTTTTTTCTGCTGCTGCTTGAGTCTTCTTAAATGCCTCCCGCTGTACATTTTATATTTATTTGGTTGATTGCAATACCTTTTAGTTTTAGTTATTATATTAATCAATATCACTTTTGCTTCAATTTCACTGCTACTTTTTAATTGCACTCGCTCTGCTGCTCTCCTCTCAACTGCAATGCTGTCAGAAATTCGGCAAACCAACAAACACAGCTGCGTTCGAACATTGCGAAAGAGCAGCAAGCAAAACGAAAAAAAACTTCTATCCCAATTGCTTTTGTAAATTTAGAAACAAACAAGGAGAGAAAGCGTAATCGAAGTTTTGATTTTTTAGTCACTTATGCCCTATTCGCAGAACAAAAAAACAAATTGCGATCCTAGTATCGTAATGTTTCGTTTACGCTTTCTGTCGCTTTCGCGCATTTTACACGGTGGTCCGGCGATCGCTTACCATAGGGTCAATCAAGTAAGTACCCATGTAGGCACTAGCCGAAAAGTTAGCTGGGTGGTTCGCCGTTCGTTTACCATAGGGTCACTCAAGTAAGTACCCATGTGGGAAGTAGCGGGGTAGGTAGTTCCAGCATGGCCAATCGCCACCTCCAGAACTGCAGGGTTTGATCACAACTTTGAAATATAACTCAAAAATTTTCTGGGCGTTAAGTCCGAGTATTTTTGACTACAAAAGCACTGCGTAGATAATTTGAAAAAGGGTTAAGGCTTAAATTAAGTTTTCAATGAGTCACCCCAAATCTTATGAATTAAAGAAAACCGCGAAAAGCCGACCGCGAAGAAAATTATGAAGATTGTTCGTCGGCTAAAAAACTGTAAATCAACGACCACAGGCCGAATTTCGTTGATTATTTTTCGACAGAACGCGCAGGCTAAAACCGTTGAACATGGAGACTAATTATATTTATTTTTTGTTAAAATTCCTTAATAAAATGGTTTACGCTTATATAATGCAATATTTTGTTTTATTAATAATTGGTTATAGATATCTATATATATAAAAGAGTTCAACCTGACTGACTGACTGACTGACTGGTGACCGTCGCACAGCCTATACCATAAAAGATAGGAAGATGAGATTTTCACAGTAGTTTTATCTTATGCTGAAAGTGAGTACTAAGAACGGATTTTTGGAAAATTCTGTCGGGAAATGTGGAAAATTCGCGGAAAACTGTTGTATGAAACTTTTTGTTTTTTCATCCGATCAAGTTCAAACTTATTTTCAAAGATCTATATGAAAATTCAACAACAACTGCATACCAATCTTCCGGAAAATTCACCTCCCTGGGTGGAAAGTGGGTGGTCAAGGTTGTATGGGCGAAACTTTAATTGCCAGTGATTAGCTCCAAACTCATTTTCAAAATTACACATACTAAGACATAAAAAAAAAAGACTTTCAAATTTTGGAAAATCTATCCCCAAAGTCGGAAAATTCACGGAAAACTGTTGTATGAAACTTTTTTGTTTATTATCCGATCAGATTCAAATTCATTTTCAACGATGTATATGAAAATTCAACAATAAGTGTGTTCCAATTTTCCGGAAAATCCCACCCGAAAAAGTCGGAAAAGCGCCGGAAAAGTTTGTATGGTAAACATTTGATTTTCATCCGATTGACTTGAAACTTGGTTCGCAAGCATAGTACGCAAAATATTCGACACGTGTTTTCCCGATTTCGGAAAATCCGCCCACGAGGAAAATGGCTGGAAAATTCTGCATGCAAACAACTATTTTTCATCCGATTGGCTTGAAATTCGGTTTGTTAGGATAGAATACGAAATAGTTTGAAATGTGATTTTCCGAAGTTGGAAAACTCGACCTGACGGTCGGAAAATTGCCGGAAAATTCTGCATGAAAAAAAACTATTTATCATCAGATTGGCTTGAAACTCGGTTTGAAAGGACAGAATACGAAATAATTTAAAATGTGATTTTTCAATGTCGGAAAATCCGCCCCCCAGGCGTGAAAATGCCCGGAAAATTCTACATGCAAAAGAATTATTTTTCATCTGATTGACTTGAAACTCGATTTGTAAGGTAAAAATGAAAATTCATTAGTGTTTTCATTTTCCGATGTTGGAAATAACGCCGGGATGTGGGTGGGATGTGGGAGGGATATGGATGGGATGTGGGCGGGATGTGGGTAGGATATGGGTGGAATGTAGGTGGGAAGAGTATGGGATGGGGGCGGGAAGTGGGAGGGATGTGGGTGGGATGTGGGCGGGAAGTGGGAGGGATGTGGGTGGGATGTGGGAGGGATGTGGGCGGGATGTGGGCGGGAAGTGGGAGGGATGTGGATGGGATGTGAAAGAGATGTGGGAGGGATGTGGGAGGGATGTGGGTGGGATGTGGAAGGGATGTGGAAGGGATGTGGGCGGGAAGTGGGAGGGATGTGGGTGGGTTGTGGGTGGTATGTTGGTGGGATGTGGGCGGGTTGTGGGGGGAAAGTGGGTGGGAAATGAGTGGGAACTGGGGGAAATTGGGTGTAAAGTGGGTGGGATGTGGGTGGACTGTAGGTGGGAAGTGGATAGGATGTGGATGGGAGGTGGGCGGAAAGTGGGAGGGATGTGGGCGGGAAGTGGATAGGATGTGGATGGGATGTGGGCGGGATGTGGGAGGGATGCGGATGGGATGTGGGCGGGAAGTGGGAGGGATGTGGGTGGGATGTGGGCGGGGGATGTGGAAGTGATGTGGGCGGAAAGTAGGTGGGAAGTGAGTGGGAACTGGTGGAATTGGGTGGAGAGTGGGTGGGAGGGATGGGGGTGGGAGTTGAAGGAAAAACCCATCAGCAAAGTTCGATTTCTGGGTTCTGCGGTGTATTATTATATCTAATATTGTTTGGTTTTATACTGTTAAAAGCGCAGCGAAGCGCGTCGGGTTATTTGCTAGTGTTTATATATAAATGTAAAGTGTCTTTTCAATTTTAGTCCGACAAAATGAACACAGAAATTTAGTGCCATTTTGCTCACATTTCTTTTTTAAGTCTTCTGTACATTCCACAGTGGTTGCGCCCATAGGCCAAAATTCAAAAAAAATCCGTTTTAAAAATATTTAATCAAAATGTAAACAAATTGTCTCAAAATTGTGCCACATTTCTTAATGGCAAACCAGTTTTTTCCGGAAATCTAACTGTACATTCTAAAAATTGAATGCAAAGCGTGAACACGTGGTCAATTTAGCAGCGCAGCCGCGTTAAGTTAGCTTTTCGTCAAAACAAAATTGCATTTCAAAGTGGTCAAACGTTCGCTATAGACGTCCGAATTCGATTATTTTAAATGAATTTTAAAGTTGCAGGTATTTACTTTAATAAATTATTCTTGTGAAATTAATTTGATTGATTTATTATTTGTTGTGTATTTTTGATTGATTATACCTTTTTTGTGTATTTTGTGAACGTCATTTTCATGTTTAAATAGACTTTTAGTTATGTTACCCCGCGATCCCCCCTTTATGAGTGTTATCAGTGTATTTGTCAATGTTTTAAGTCAATAAAAATGTTAAGTGTTGCTGCTGATATTTGCTGATTTGTGTATATATTAATGAATAGATGTACAATTTCCAAGAAAAAATTATTCATAAATCATAGCCTGCAACTTACAATGGTACTTGGTAAACTGTGCAACGCGTGAAGCAATACGTCGTCTATGAAATCCTTAATATGATGATTTAGGAAAAGTCTTTTAAAAAAAGTTGAGAAAAAAGTATTTTGAATTATCACTACTTCATTCCTACATACGCTTTTTTGAGTACTTTTTGCACATTTCGTACAAATTTGAAATAAAAATGTGACAAACAAGATCAGCAGCAGTTTGAAATCGACTATTAAAAGCCAAGCGGATCACAATCGCCAAATAATTACAATTTTTCTTTGACCTGATCAAGTAATCTCTGACATATTTGGCACTTTACATATAAATCAATTTTTAAAACAACAGGGAATAATCTTAATAATCTTTAGGTAAACGCTAATATTAAAAATTCAGCGTCCACTGACACAGTTCTGCAACACCACAATCAATGCTGCAGCCACCAGTCCACCACAACTGCAGAAGCCACCAAAATATTCCAATTGATGTTCACATTTATTTAAATTTATATTAAACTTTTCTCACTTTATTTATATTAAGCCTTCGACTTGTCACTTTAACTTCACAAAACAGAATGAACTCTTGCTTAATAGAATGGAAGCCAGCACAACTCTCGATCACACACACACATGCCTACTTAACAGAGCTGTATCCCAGTCGGACTTTACGGAACGTGGTTCCCAAAAGAATGCCATCTGGCACTGTTCTTTTTACAAGGAAGAATGCACTACCACTTTTTGCAGTATGAAAAACGGCATGCAATCTGTATGAAAACGGATGCACGTTCCTTTTTGCAGTGGGATAGAAGGGAAGAAATCTGCATAACATGCAAACGTCCCTTCTAATGGCACGCATGCAGCACCTGTGCTTTTGGAAACCAAAACGCGAAATGAGACCCGAACAGAGATAACGAAATAGAAAAACCTCGGGTGGTGGGGAGAAAAAAAAATTCCCGACTGGGAAAAACAAAAAACACAACAAACACAAAAACCCAAAACCCCTAAAAAACAAAAAAAAATAAAAAAATAATAAATACACAGAAAAAATTTTCGTTGGTTGAATCTACCAATTCTTACAGTAAATATTACTGCGAATATAGTTACGTGTAATTTGTTCTTGTTTTGTTTACTGAATTTTTGGTAAAATTACCAATAAAAACAGTAGCTCTAGCGTAATTTCTGTTTATTGGATTTGTTGTTGTTTTTAAAACTGTGGATTGCAGTAAAATTTTACTATTGAAATAGTAGCTCTCACGTTATGTCGACACGCACCAATACTAACACATTTTTCGGCTGCCGGCGTCGTAATTATGTGCGTATTCGTAACACTATGTCGGTGCTGCATTCGGAATACAGTTTGTCGAAAAAGTATTTTTACAGTATCAGAAATAAAATTTTTTCTAAGCCGCTGTTCGTATAAATTTGCTTAAGATTGTTAATAATTTTTGTTCAAAACTAAATTAAGTTTATATTTCACGAATGAAGTTTCTTTTTAAGTCGTTTGCCTTCACAGCAACTAAAAAAAATTTGTGAATGTTTGTAAACATATTTATTTGTCAAACTGTGGGCAACATTTTTGTTCGCGTTGTTGTGCCAGCAACGTGACCATTTGTCGTTTACTGTTTGTTGTGTGTGCATCTCAAAATAATGAGCAGCGACAAGGAGAACGAGATCGACGTTGTTGATGAGCTTCAGCTGGAACTTTTGATGGACGATTGGGGATTCAGCTATATCTTACCTACATTAATTGGTAAGAACTATTTAATAATGCATATGTTAATTGTGAAACAGTGGTTGAATTGAAGAAGCATGAAGAAGAAGAAGAATGAAAAAATTGTGTCATTTGCATGTGTGTTCGTGTGCATGTGCTTGTATTTCTTTTCCTTTTATTATTATTTTTCACAAGGGAGATGGAAAGTCTTACAAATAATAAAGAAAACAGTGCAGTTTTCTTTTCACTTCTACGTATTCATTTAGAATTCTACAATGCCAATTCTGCTCTGCAAACACCGCGTGGTAGTACACATGCATACAAACATACTTCGTAAAACGCATATAATTGAACTAAAAGAGAGCAAAGAGAGTGCGAATGGCGCCCGCCAGCCGACAAATTGTTATTTGGGAGCAGTCCAACCACAATGGAAAAAACAACCCTTATTGTAGGCTTGGTTGGACAAGTGAGACACACATATTTTGTTTTTGGAGACGATTGCTCCTGCGCCAAACGAGCTTCAACGGCGCACATTGTACCTATTGCGGCGGCTTCTTGTGCGTCCAGCAGCAGCATTCGCTGCGCCCCACGTGGCATGGTGTTGCCACACTTCAGCCAGTTGTGAAGTGGGAGTCTCCGCCTATATATATTCCTAATCAGCATTAACATCCGAGTCGATTTAATCATGTCCGTATGAACCATCAGATCCCACATATAGTAGGAGCTACAGTTTTGAAGTGAAAGGAACGAAGTGCGCTTATACATTTAGGGTTCTTGCAACGCCTGTGTCTCCCTCGCAATTTAAAAAACCTCATATTTATAAAAGTTATGAAGTATATTAAAGTCGGGCTTTGACCGATTTTCTTACTTCTTATTACATGTCTTTCTTTCTTAAAAACTCACGACAATTTTCTTTGTATTAAACATTTATTTATTTGTTTAAACAGCTGAAGCTATAACTCTGGAAAGCTTAAAAGATTTCACCGAGACTGACTACTCATTTATTTTCCGAAACTTTAAATTGGGCGAGAAAATAAGGTTTCGATCCTGTGTTTTTCAGTGGATAGAGAAAAATGTAAGTAATTTAATTCACTTCTTTTTTGGATTCTTAAATTAATTAAATTGTTGTACCCAGGGAGCATCAGTTACTTCAAATATCAAACAAGATACTCGTCCAAGCTCTTCATCCATTCAAAAACAAAGTGTTCAAAATAAAGGAGTAATCGTAAGTTTTATAAATATAGACATGGATTTTACAATCCAAAGTCGTACTTAAAATGATTATTTTGCTCCCACATTTGGGAATGCCAAACTTTATTAAGTTAGATTCTCGTACACGAGAGTATAAATATATTTAATTCAAGACTTATTTTAATCTGCTTCTCTTCAATTTTAGGACTTCAACCAAATTCTTCACGAACACGCCTGTGGCGAGTATGTCATTCGCTCATTTAAGGAAAACAACAAACTAAATGATGGTGGTCGAAAAGTATTGATTGAAGCTATTGTGTCCTGGTACCTAAAAAAACAAATTAAAATTTCCAAAACGGAGTTTCATCGCATTGCGTCGTCAATCAAAAAAACATTTAATGACGATGAGGTAATACCATTCAATTTTAATATTATTCATACTCATAGACATTTTGCTTTTTCTAGAACATTTATTTCAACACACTTGGACAGCGAGCTTCAGGCCGTTTGTACGACAAATATTACAACACTGTGAAGCGCTTAAAGAAATGCGAAGAATTTCCAACTACTTCCAAAACCTTACCCGAGCCTGAAATTAAAACGATCACTGATAATATAAGTGATAAAGGCAAGTTATAAACACAAAATAAAATGATACCGAACGGCTTTAGTCGCACCATTTGAAATGATGTTCTCCTCCCTTTGAATCATTAAAATTTAAACCTTAATAATTTCCATTACTGCCAAAATAACCCATTGAAACCTCCACTACTGCCTTATGTATTCATGTCTTCATATTTCTATTCAATTCTTCATTTTTCATTTAATTTTTTTGTAGATATAAGTGCAGCTCATGATTGGTTAAAAGTTTTTAGTGAACCATGGAATGATGTCCAGGATAATTGGAGAAAATGCTTTAAGCTACGGAGAGAGGAAATCATTAATTCAGAAAGCCGCAACGAAAACATCATTGGAATTTTGCAAAATTGGAAACTTTTTCGCCACTCACTGGGGCATAACTTGGTAACTTGGTGCAATGAAAATTTACCATGGTTTATTTTATGAAAAACTATATTTAATATGCAGGTCGATATTGACTTTAAATACCTTTATCCAGAGGCGCCTTCCTTTGTGCGACAGTGGGAAATCACCAAATCGAAAATCATAGAGATTTTGAATAAAAAGATTACAGGTGTCTTACATACAGAATGGTTGGAGAAAATTAACGCAGATGCCGAAGGTTTGTTAGAAGTTAAAATGTTTTTAAATTTTGAAATGAAAAACAAATATCTTTATAGGTTCTGATGTGTACATATCCATGTTGATGCATGTTTTGCTGCGCCCTCAACGGAAAAGATCATCATCGAAAGCCAAGGACAAATATAAATCGACCATTGCTGACTCTCAGTTGTCATTTTTGCTTCATGTTCCAGCTTTAAACGACTTGGAAAATCAACTAGAGCAGATGAAGGCTAATTTGTTTGTACGTGGTTTGACTCTTCAGCCTATTATTATTGCTGTTGGAGTAAGTTATACAGTAGCAAAGTATTATGTGTACTACGACGCCATAAAATATGAAATGCCTTCTTTCTTGAACGCTTTTGATATTTGCTTCAAAATATTTCAAGTCTTAAATCTTAAATATTCGGTAGACAGTTCCGAGTTCTGGCTATTTGTACAAAAATTCTTTTATCAGATTCATTTGCCAGAAGATAAGCCATCACCCAATGTGCTATGTCTTATAAGTGATTTAAACTAATTGAGTTTTATAACTTTATATGAATAATGGCGTTATGTTTTAAATGCAAGCGTTCTTTTGAAAATGTAAACCGCTTGGCTTACCATTTTAAATTTTGTCATAACCTAAAAGCCTCAGACACCTATTTTTGCACAGTGTGTCGTCACCATTACCAAGGTTTGAAACCTTTTAAAAAGCATTTTTTTACTTTGAATTCTTGTCTAAATAATACATCTAAACAACAACAAAAAATTAGTAATAGTAAGGCAAACGAAAATGAACTCGTACTTAACGAAAATCTAGTGGAATGTGAAAATATCAATAAAAAGCAAATTGACAGCAACGATGAATTTAAGTTAGATTTTTATGAAGAAATAGTTCTGAAGTTTTTATGTAACTTACATTCGAAGCCTAATTTTTGTAGGGTAGATGTTGAACTAATTGCCCATCAAATAACGGAGTCATTTTGTAGTCCGATTGCAAAACGACTAGAGGCAATTATTTCTAATAGCGAAAAGCTTGTAAATAACAGCGAAATAAAAGATATAATTTCATTTCTTCAAAATCCTTTTCAGAAAGTCAATTCTTTTCATAAATTGGTTTCAGAATTAAAAAAAAAAAATCTTTTTGACAATTTTCAAGAATTTGACATTCATAATACAGTAGCTCCACTTATATCTAAAAACAAAGCTGTGCTTTCAACAAAAAAATATAAAGGTGTTGTTTTGCCAATAGAATTTCAAATTCGGACATTTTTTGAACTTCCTAATGTATTGGAGGACACTTTAAAACATATAAATAAGTTAACAGATGTAAATGGAAAACTTAAAAATATTGTTAATGGTACATTATGGAAAAAAAAGCAATCATTTTTTCCAGGAAAAGAAATTATTCCTTACATTCTTTATTTCGACGATTTCGAAGTTAATAACCCTTTGGGATCCGGAAAAGGAATTCAGTCTGTTGCCGCCTTTTACTTTTCGTTCCCTAGTTTGCCTGAGCATTATATTTCTCGTTTGGAAAACATTTTTCCAGCCATGTTTTTTAAGAGCAAATATAAACATTTTGGCTATAATGCTTGTTTAAAATATCTAGTAAATAAACTAAAAAAAATTGAGGAAGAGGGAGTAAAGATTAAAATAAAAGGCGTTGAAAAAACATATTACTTTGTGTTAGCTTTAATTGTCGGAGACAACTTAGGCTTAAATGGCATTTTAGGTTTTGCTAAGAGCTTTAGTTCACATTTTTACTGCAGGCATTGTATGTGCAGAAAGACTGAGTGCAACGAAATGTTTAGGGAAAACGAAGAAAAGTTACGCACAATAGCTAATTATTCAGAAGCTATAAGTCTGGAGGAATCTTTTGATAATCAATTATTATTAAAAGGAGTTAATGAAAACTCTATTTTTAATAGTATTTCATCTTTCCATGTTGTAAATAATACTTATGGAGATATCATGCACGACCTTTTCGAAGGCGTCTGCCATTATGTTACCTGCCAAATATTATTAAATTTTATAGAACAAAAACTATTTACTATATCGATTTTAAATGAAAGGAAAAATTGGTTACAATACGGCGAGACAGAGTGCGGGCATATTTCTCCTGATATAACAATAGCACATTTAAAAAAACAAAAACTTAACATGTCCGCACGACAGACTTGGACATTCTGTCATTTTCTACCCTTAATTATAGGCGATATAGTTCCAAAAGGAAACAAGCACTGGGAACTATTTTGTTTACTTTTAGATATTATCGATATAGTTTTAAGAACTGATATTAGTGAAAAAATGATTAATAAGTTGCAAACTGTAATTGAAAATCACCATAAGCTTTATATCAATCTTTTTGGTAATACATTAAAACCAAAATTTCATTTTTTAATTCACTACCCTTCCATTATTAGACAAGTTGGTCCACTTAAACACCTTTGGTGCTTTAGATTCGAGTCTAAGCATAGGGAAATTAAACTGTATACGAATTCTATAACCTCTAGGAAAAACGTGGCCTCATCAATTGCTACAAAATGCTTGCTAAAGAACTCAAGTCGCTTAGTTAATAAAAAGGGTTTAATTGATGAACATATTTATGGCGAAATAACCACAGACAAACTATGTAATAAAGAGTATTTTGCTAAATACATAAATAGCTTTAATAACTTACCAACAAATATATCTTTAACTGAGCATTATAAATTTACTGATAAGTTAACTTATCTGGGAACCGTTTATAAAACAGGTTATTTAATACTCTCAAAAAATTTAATCTTTTATAAAATTGAAGACATAATAAGTTTAAAAGAAAATGAAATTGCATTTGTTGGCTTAAAATATAAAGTCGAACTATTTGATGAACATTTCAAATCGTTTAAAATATTTCCAAGCAAAGAAATTGAATTTGTAATTCCCGATCAGTTTTATAAAAGCCCTGTACATATTATAGATGGTTCTCCATACATAAGACCAAAGTATTATTAAATAAAAATGTCTTAAAAATAAACGTAACCTTAAAATAATGTAAATAAATTTTCTTTCGGGGAGTGTGGTGCGGTTAAAATTAGTAAATTGACAATTTTATGGTAAAAAAAGTGGTAAATTTACTAATTTTATATAATTGGTACTGCTACGTGGTATTTTTACTGGTAAAATGGTTCACATACGGGTTTACAGTATTTACCACAAAATGGTCAATTTACTAATTTTATTGAATTGGTACTGCTTCGTGGTATTGTTACTGGTGCTGTGGTACACATATGAGTTTACTGTAAACAATGGTAAAATAACTATATAAGTTGGTTGGAGCAATTTTAACCGTCATTTCTGGTTGAAATCTACTGTGTTACCGTAATCATTACGTTATGTGTTATGGCAATTTTACTGTAGCTGACGGTTGGTTCAACCCACGTCCATGGGTTGGAGCATTTTAACCACAGAATTGGTTGAATTTACCGACAAAATTTTTTCTGTCCTGCTGCGTTCCGCTCCGTGTACAAAAGCGAATGGAAGATTGCAGGTTTTTGCAACTGCTTCTCAGTGGCAAAAGTTGTATGCCAGATGTGCTTCTAGCATGCAGTCAAGTCCCACTGGGATATACTGCTTGTTTTTATATGTATGCTGTACGTGTAAGAACATTGTGTTTTTGCATTCGCAAAAATCCTTATTATTGCATCAGCTTCTGTTAGCATACAGTGGCCTAACAGAGCTGATCAATTCTCGCGAAATGCAAGACAGCTTCTTGTGAATTAGAAGAAATATTTTTTTTCTTGGGAAAACAGAAATGGATTTGTGCGTTTTTTTTTTAGTAATTTATGGAATTGAGTGAATATGCATTATGCTTTCATTATCTTTTGAAATTTTGTTGTATATTAACATTAAATGAGATTAATCTACATTTCCCTTCTTCTAACAGCAGGCTTGATTTCTAGAATCTAAGACATCTAATTCAAAAATAGTCGGAGCTCTTTTTTCCAAAGAGTTGACAATTACTGGGCTATATCGTTCTCCCTTTTTTCAACCTTAATTTTGCATGCCTACCAGCCATAGAAATACTCATAGTCATTTTCTATTTCAACCCAATATCAATTAAAGATAAAAAGTTAACGCTTGAGTATTATGTGAGTTGAACCCCCAACGGATAATATTGTACAATCACGACTTGGCTTATTACAATTTTGTGTGGATTGGTTGGATTAAGGTTGATGTTCTTAGTTTTTTACAACAACTCTGCTTTTTCAAGTATTTTCGTAATATTTTAAAGCTAATTGCTGATTTTTTTAGCTAAAGTGAACCGAACCGAACCATTTTATTTTTCGGTTTTTGGTTCGGTTCAACATTTTTGAAAACACACTGGTTCGGTTTACGGTTCGGTTCACGAGCACAAAAAGCGGTTCGGTTCGGTTTAAAACCGGTTCGGTTCAGAACCGGTTTGCATCCCTGGAAAAAGGGTTCTCCAACAAATGTCGAAAACTACAGGGGTATTTCGTTCCTTCGACTTTACTAGCAAGACTTAATGCTTTTGTTGAGACCAAACAACTGCTCAGCGAGAATCAATCAGGCTTTCGTAAAGGATATTCTACAGTCGACAGCATTTTTGTACTGACATCAGTTGCGAACGCGTTCCTGGAAGAAAAGAAAAAATTGTATTTGTTTTTTATAGACTTCAGAGCTGCGTTTGATACCATCCATCGAAGAAGCCTGCTAGACAAATTGAACAGAATGGGTTTTCAAAGGTCTAGATCTCTTATTAGATCGTTTAGTCCACTTTGGCAGAAGGGATTTCGCTCTTTTGCGGGTTCTTTATAGTTTTCTAAATCATTGGCTGATTCATGATCGGCTGATAGGAGTCAGACCAAAATCATTATACAGCGGATCAACTAGTGTCTGTGCTGAGCTCTTAAAGCTTTTCTACAAATCCAAATACTGTGCACACAACGGGGGTCCAAAGACATGGTTAATACCACTTGAACGGTAAAACTGAAATTGCTCATTTTTTATATAAATGCTAATAACTTCTACAATTTACAACAGATTTCGATGTATGAACACTTTTTGAATTTGTTATACATTAGGTTACATCATCAAAAAAGAGAAATTTTAAAAAAATTTTCTTTGTGAAAAAAACGGTGTAATTTACGGTTTTCTCAAATTTTCGATAAAAATTAAACAAAATTCTCGATATCTTTGTAATTAGCAGCTACACCACAAATTTGACAATAAAAGGATGTATGAAAGATTGAAAGATAATCTTATTAGCTTTAATTTGGTGTACAAAAGTTGTTCATAAGTTATTTCATAATTGAGATATTTATTTGAAATTAAGTGAGAGGTTCTTTTTCAAAAATGCGAAAATTGGTAATTTGGGATTAACTCGAAATCTGTTTTACTGAGAAATTTTTAAGCTCCATATTTGGATTCAGCGTGATTATACATAAGGAGTGACATCAAATTGTAGATGATGAAAAATCGTGTTAACTTGTGTTATTGTTGTTTGTTAAAACCTTTTATCACTTTGACTCTTCCACATTTCAAATTCTTCGAGGTGGTCCCCCTCATTGAAAATTGAGATGAAATCCTCAGGGAATTTGGGTGCCTTCGGCATTGCTCCAGCTTTCAACCTACGCAAGTGCCTCTCCATTCTAGGAAATGAGACATATGTGGCATCTTCACCATTTTTAGAATTTTTTTTTTAAAAGAAACTTTGGGTTTTTTAAAATGGGAAAAACTTTTTTATTTTTTTTTAAAAAATTTTATTTTTTTTTATTAAATGGTTATTTTTTAGGTTGTTTTTGTACAAAAAACCCACAAAAGAATAAACAAAATAAAATAAAAAAAACTCTTAATTTATTTTCCTTTTTTTTTTTTCTTTTTTAATTTAAAGTTTTTATTTACCATGAAACTTATTAATTACAGATTTTAACTATTTTCCTTACAAATTTCTAAATTTAATTTCATTTTAAATCTTTATTTACATACAAACAGAATATTTTATTAAAACTAATTTATAAGAAATCAACTGAAGTATCACAAACTTATTACTAAACTCTTTCTTGCCAAAATCTGGTTTACTTAAAGAGGGAACAGTTCGCTGTAGGTGAAGTTCTCCAGAATTTTGGTGGTAATCACCAAGAACTTGGCCTCCAGAGCACGGGCAATCGGTGCAATCACCTCATTGGTGAAGATCTCAAAGTTCTGATTGATGGTATCATTGATCACATCGCCCAATACCTTGTCACCATTGAAGAGATTCTCCAGGCGCAGATTTCCCTTGCCGGTGCGGATTTTCAGGTTAAACTCCTTCACGTGCATATAGTCCAGATCGTTGATATTCTTAATGTCGTACTGCACACGCACAGTGGCCACAAAGTTGGTGAAATTGCCGCTGAATGGGCCATTGCCCTTAATAGGCAAAGCCAGGATATTGCCATTGACTTCATAGAAGCCCTCACCATGCAGAAACGGTAGAATCAACTCGAAGTCAAAGCGTTTGTTCTGCGTGGAAGCGCGCAGCTTGGTTAGCTCAAAGTTGGAGGCACCAAATATATTCAATTTCTTGGCCTTGACCGTGAGACCAGCGGAACCATCCAGAATGATCAGGTCACCAATGTACAAGGGCTCCAAGGGTGGGCAGTTCAGTTCCTTGATGCCTTTGGCCAAATAGGGACGCAGATTGTGCACACTGCTCTTCAGGCACTTGGACAGTTCGGGATCATTGCGATGACAGACTTGAATGTAGTCGGCTGTTATGAAGGGAAAGAAGTGGATTAGAATGGAATGAAGCTGATTAAAGTGAACTGCTACTCACGCATGCTGGAGGCCAAAGTGACACCCAAAAGTGAGAAGGCTACAATTAACAGACTGCCGATCATTTTTCTAGAAGAAAGAGAGTTGAAATCATAAGCGTTTAATTATTTTCCATTTCATTAACCCCGCCTCCCAGAAATGTGCAAAAAGCGACATGTCAGCTCCTATAATTTGAATAATCATTCTAAGTAAGTTGATTATAGACTAACGGTCAGTCGGTTGTATTATATGTCTATGAGTGAGATATGAAATTAATATCAATTCTATTTGTCGATTGTTAGCAGACATATAATTAAGTCTGAATTAAGTCTTAAACCACATATAATTTGTGACTATTACAGATTTATGAATGGCCATTGATTAGGGGGTTAATGTTCCAGGTCAACTGGAAGATATGGGAAGAATTGTATGAACTATAATTTTATTATTGATCTCAGGACAAATCATTCAGAATTCTGCTTTCGAAAGAACCAAAAAGATTTACAATTTGCACAATTTATGTGATAGAGGAGAAAATGTAACTCAAAGGTGAACAGTTCATAAATACAAACTACAAGTGCAGATTGTCTGTGTAGCAAATTTGAAGGGTTGCTAGCATTTACAGGTGATCCTATCGATAGTTAAACCCAGCTTCGGTATTTTCTTTTCCAATTTCGAATTTGCTTTGTGTTTAGAAGTGCGAAGTAACTTCGGCTAGACCGGCTACCCAATTGATCCGGCAGAACAATCAGTTTCAACTGCTTAATCCACCTTTCCACTTATCATATCTCTCTAAATAAAAAGAAATTCTTCTCGAATGGAACCTGTTCTATTTCAACAAAGAAGGCTACATTTTCTAACTATTAAGACATATTTGATTTGCTATTACACAATCGTAAGAGAGTATCTTTAGATTTGGATATATGACTAGTGTAAAGGCAGAGTTTAACAATTCCGATTTTTTCCAAACCTCATCTAGAGTATTCTAGCATTTTATCTGACTTTCGGGCTTTAATGTACACTAGAGAGCTGAAAGAGTAAGTAAAACATTAACATGTTACTACTCGCCGAGTACGATTACTAATAAGTTTGATTACTTTTAATAAAATTAGGAAACGTGGCATCGTAGCATCGTCTAATTTATTCTTCAATGTTTTATTCGATCATATACGGGGATGCCACAGAAATCTCTAGAGATTTTGCGACGGTTGTTTTGTAAATCTCTTGAAAAAATCTTCGGTGCCACATAACTTCAAGAGATTTCATTTTTTTTATTAGAAAATCTAGTTAGAACACCAGATGTTCCAATTGAAGTTCCATCTCTAAAAACAGAGCTGAATCTCTCGCCAAAAAATTTCCTCTTTTTACTTATGGGTTAATTTGATGTTTAACTTAAATGTTTTGATTGTGTTATATGTTTTTATGATGAATTTTAAAATAATAATACCAAATTCTAAAATTTATTGGCGCCAAGCATGAGGTATAACTTGCAGCCCTTAATCCGCTGCCTTTCAAGTAGATGGCGCACCATCGACACAGGGCGCTAGTGCGAAAAGAGCTTTCCTAAATCTCCTAACCAACCCCGGGAGGTTTAAAACCAACCAATAGAAATTTCTGTGTCACCTAAGAATTGGAATTCGGTTGGAATTTGGTTGGGAGAGGTTCTGTGGCACCCCCGATAGGCTTTGCTATCTGAGTTTTGTTTTTCTCGAAAGCGTAGTTAACGTACAAATAGAAATGTGCAAGTTAGCTAAGAACGAAATTAGCCAGAAGTTAGCCAGATCGAAATATTATGGACTGGTGGAAGATACATGGAAAAGAATTCCCGATACTGGAAAAACTGGCACGAAACATTTTATGCATCCAGCGCGTCCAGCGAAAGATGTTATAGTTCGGCAAAACCAGTATTAGAAGACCGCAGGACCAACGAAAAAGGCGAAAATGTGGATGCCATTCCTACATTCTAATGAAACCGACTCTACTTAAAAGACACTGCAAAACATTACACAGATCACACCTCTCACTTGTTAATATGAATTATTATTATACAAAAATAATATACAAAGTATTACAAACATCACCCAAATATTCCTGATTCTTCTTGTACTATATTAATTGTAGGGGAGAGTGGGGGGTTGTGATAATAGTTTTGTTTTTCGAACATTACTTCGCCAAAAATCAATATTTTTTAGTTCTGTAAATTTTGTATTTTAGGTAGAAGATGCACAAAACTTTTTCTCTTCACTAGTTTTCGAAAATAAAATTTTGGGTTTTTTTTTATTTCATATTGAAAAAAAAGTGATTTTTTGACATTTCGAAAATTTGTGGGGGTTGTGAGCCACCCATCTAAAAGTTCAAAATTCGTGTTTTTAAGCCATTATCTCTTTATTAAATAAAAAAATGAACAATTTTTCTCATATTCTGAATTAAGAAATATCAATGAGGAGTGAAAATTGATTGACGGCAAATATAAAAGAAAACAAGCTTGAGTTTTCTTTTATATACGAACACTTTTTGCTTGTTGCTGCTCTTTTGTTTGCCTTTTTCAATGTTTTTTTTACTTCTTTGGAGAGTTTTTCCTCTGTTTTATTGCGCGCCATTGCAATATTCTCTTTGAAAGTCAAAACCGACTTTTTTTCAAAGTGGCTCACAACCCCCCATATCTCACCTTTTTTTGTGACATCATATCACCAAAAAGAAATTGTTACAGAAAAAACATATTTCTATCAAAAAGGCAATTGACCAAAGACATTTCCCTCATACTTACTTTTGTCATTACGAAAAAAGTTTTGTATAATATTCACAAGTCAAAAATGAAAACAAAAAATTTTTTTTTTTGAAAAAAAAGTCGAGTTCTGGTTCACGAACTTAAAGAAGGTGTAGACTGATAGGTTGCTTGCCAAAAGTTAGGTAATAAGAAGGGAGACACATGACATAAGCAACAAGTTTAAATTTATTTTTTTTTGTGGCCAATATTCGAGTGGCTCACAACCCCCAGCGGCTCAGAACCCCCCATTATCCCCTATTTAATAAAATTAAATCTTTATTGTCATAATCATGGTAATGTAGTTTTGTGTGATCATTTGTGGCTTTGAAAATCAGTTTCTTAAAAATTTAGCGGTTTTATTACCATGGAGATCCCCCATCTGCAAATTGCTTGCTTGACTGGGAGTAAATTTAATTTGGAATTATTACTATTTGAATCCTCTATGGTATTTTTCCGCTATTTAATGATTTGTCAGTCACGGAAAGTGGTTTGAAACATTCATTATGATCTTTGCTATGTTCTTTAGCATCATCAATGGTGTTTATCGCGGTTCAGTATTGTCATTATCATGGTAATGTTGTCTAGTGTGATCACTTGAGACCTGGAAAAGCAGTTTCTTAAGTATTTAGCGGTTTTATTACCATGGAGGTACCTAGCTTCACATAATGAATAAAAAACACAAAATTCGCGATACCTTTTGCCTTACCTCGCATAATAATTAAAATACTTGCCTCACTACGATTAAATTTGTAAAACGATGCTATGAGTAATACTCAGTTAATACTCACGAGTAGTAATCAAAAATACTCGTAATCATACAAACGATTTTACTCAAAAATGAGTACTTATTACCCGATGCCGGAATCACTCGTGAGGCTCTCTAATGTACACACTGTTTACACAGATTCACCATTCACACACGGGTTTCTATTTACAATGTCCATACGGATTGTTTCTTCTCAGTTTGTCAATTCTTTCCGTCTGTCTGTCTCGTCTAGTCCATTTATTTACACCGTCTCCTTATAGAATGGTGTGACCATCATTCGATTACTATACCTGAACACCAAAATTTCGATACCTTTATACATATTGGCGGCTATAATCCATAATATTCAAAAATTTGAATGCCATATGCCAACGTTTAAACGACTCGGAACAGGGCCATATACAATATATATGAAACTTTATTAGATTTAACATATCATCTGTTTGATAAAGTCCCTGAAAGTATTTAAATGAGCGCGCAGGCAATTGTTATTGTGTATTTGCAATATCTGCTGAGAGATCTCAGTTTTATCCTTCCGAAGTCGAATTCTAAACTCCGTATCCTGCAGACATTTTGGTTAAAAAAGTTGGCCATCATGTAACAAAGAAGATGAGGCGCTCAGCGAATATTTAGAACTAAGCGCGAACGAAGGACTCAAATACACACAAATTTAGTATGTGTGCTGAGCAAAGAAGCAATGAAATTCCCGTCGGCAAAACATGATGCGTGCGCTCCCACAACCTGTCGGTTCAAGTGTCAACTGCATGGAGAATGAGTTTTAGAGAGAAAATTTTCTCAACCGACCCCGTTTGTGTCAGAAATTTGTCAGCTCTTCGCTCTCACTCACGCTCTCTAGATCAGAGGTGGCCAAATGAAGAGGACAGAAAAGTGTGCTTGTGTTGGTGAGCAAGAGAACTCTCTCCAGCCCAGTTGGACTTTGCAGCATGTGCTTACCAAAATAAGTACATTTGGTGGCATGACAATTCAGGAAAATAGTCACTACATAATTTTTTGTCATGAAATAAGTCCATTTTTTCAACATGAAAAACTCACTCGTTCTTTTCTGAGCTATTCGTAAGGCTAAAAGTCGGCTTAGCGCGAAACGGTTCAATCTTTCTTAGTCGTGGAGATCAAACACGAAGTGAGCCCCGAACGCTTAGTGAACGTTGACCAAACGAGAGAGAGAAAAGCGAAAATAATTATGAAGTTAGTGAGCTTTCGGCTTTTGCAGAAAAAAGACGTGTTGACAGAGAATATTTATAAAAATTGTATAATTATAATTGCGCCATATATTGTTGGTGAGTTACATCTAGTTACTAAATAGCACTAATTTGGTCCTCTATATATATATAAATCTGTACACCCGACTGACATAGTGACAGACTGACATATAAACCCACAGCCTAAACGGCTAATACTACTGGTTTGAGATTTGGCATAGACCTTTGTTTAGTTATGCAGGCGCGCACTAAGAAAAAAAATTTGGAAAATTTCTTCGTTAATTAAGAGAAAACTCAAAAAAAAAAGGTTTTGAGGACTAGGCTGTTCTGCTAAAAGCGCGCGAGAGAGAGAGAGAGAGTGAGAGCGTGCTGTGTGCGTGTGTTTTTTTTTCACAAAAACAAACAAAAAATCAAATAGCGAACAACCTCCAATTGAATTGAATCTTATGGCACATACAAAACACATCGATAGCTTTAACAATACGTTGACCGTTGACTAACGTAATTCACAATAAAGTAGTTAAAATTTAGTAAGCTAGAAGCCAAAAAATGTATCATTGCTGTGAACTGTGATTGACTTTTGTTATTGGTGGTGGTACGTGATCTCATTATGGGAAGAGTGATGGCACACATAACGTGAGGAGTCTGCTAAAAATTAGTTTGCGAGTCTTTGTTAAAAAACTAGGCAACATTTCGCAATGAAAAGTGTGTTTGAAGGAGAAAAATAAACAGTGTTGCCAAAACAGGGGGCAGAGGGAATTGTGGCCTTTATTAAACATATATTTATTTTTTTCCCCTTCTATCATACTGCATTGATTTACATAAATTGATCAGAAAAGAATATCCCGCAGACCTAATATTAAACAAATGTGTATAGGTGTGCACTTATAAATAAAATGTCCCTTGACCCTAAATTCCTTACATAGTCCTTAGGAAGAAGACTATACCATAGTCTGCTCAGCATTCACAAGACAGGAAGGGAATAATTTTTTAATTCTGTTGTGTCCCTTACGACGGGACGGGATAGAATTTATTATGTGTACAGGCATTTCCACGCCTTACTTAATCCTCTTTTCCCAGTTTGATTTATTTTTAATCAACCGTAAACTCGAAACTGTCTAAAAATTAAGCTAATGAAGACAATGATATTAAAAAAGAATTTGCTTTCCTAACAAATACATTGAACACAAGCATTGTGTTTAAAGAGCTATACAATTTTTTCTACTTACTACGGTTTTACACAAAAGGCATGCAAAAGTCAGGGGTTCGTAAGCTTACGGCTCAGGTCTTCCTCTCTACGATATACAAAGTCAGAACATCTGAAGTACTGAGATTGTAAGGAGAAACGCGGAACCCGAAGGCTGGCGCGTGACGTCACCCAAACGGTTAACGGTTACAACAACAGCCCCTGAGTTTTTCGGCGTTTCTTAAGACAAACGAAACGGAACCTTCGGGTTTCCCCATGCCTTTTGACATGACAAGTTGGCATAACATATGGACTTCTGGTCATTCGGAACGTGCAAAGAGTCAGCCCAGGTGGAGTCCCAGTGTCAAACGGTGGGCTCAGGAAAGCATTTAAATATAAGCAGGATATTCTTGCAACCGCTGTCGCGAGACAGTTTGAGGAGAGGCAGATGGACCGGAGACGTCCAGGCCTCGTTAGAGCTGCGAAACGCACGTTAGTGCGCAAAATTCCACCAAGGGAGAAAAATTTTTGGGAACGAAGAGGGAACACGGCAGACCTCCCCTGGAGGACAAAGGCCAACATGTTCCAAGGAGGACTCCCTGCCTCCAAGAGGACAAACAATATCAGTAACCTAGAACCCACGAAAATCCTGACCTTTGTACAGGAAAAAGGGCTGCTAGGAGAGTTGTAAACACAGTAGGGGAAGCACAATAGACCAGGATAGGCCGCGGCGCACTATTTCCCCAAGAAAACTTTAAACATAGAGGGAAAACTTGATGCTGAGCAAAGAAAATAAAAGTTCATAGAAGTTAGAGGACAGACACTTTTAGAAAAAGGCGATATGAAGGATAAAAATAATGAATTTGATTCATTGGAAAAGCAAATCGAAAATCTCGGTAAATTTAAGGCGTTCTCCTCATTCAAATTAAGGACGAACATCGAATACCGAATCGATTAAAATATAATAAAAAAAAAATTATAAAGCCATGTTTCAAAAATACGATCAAAATTTTAACATTTAAATAATTTTTTTCAAAATACAAATACTTGCTTCGCCTATTAATATTCTAAATTTACCAAAAAATATAAATGGACAAATTAGGGGCGGGATCTGCTTACTAAATATGTAGCAGATACTGATGGAAAACCAATTCTTAGATCCTTAGACCAAGCGTAAGATTTTGACTAAAAACATTTATTCACTTAATTAATTACTTAACAAAAACTAAGAGTACTTTCAGTTTTATTTCTCATTATTCCTCGAATAAAATTTAGAAAATTAACCGGAATCGAACACATTTCCCATCTCAATCTAATTTTAATATTTTTTTTTATCACTTTTGATTTAAAACTTACACAATTAGTTTATTAGTATTATTTGTAGTCACGTGGTTAAGTAGGATTTTTATGCGTTTTTTTATTATGATATTTTGTATAAACTTTAACTGAAGGCCGCTTAATGTTCTCGCACTTGTAGGTTGGCTTGTTGTATTAAGTAACCGTCAACGAATTGTACTGAATGCAAAATTGTTGAATCGTTCGCATTTTATAGCAAAAACCGAAGCTACGATTTACAAGTCTGGGGTGGGGGGGTTGGGGAGGGCAAACAAAGCCGGCAGAGCTTGAGAGTTCTGGCCGCAGCAACACGACGTAGAACCCCAAAACACGCTGACAAATCGCTTAACACTTAAGCCAGAAATGATGAAAATTCTATTGAAATGCAGTCGATGTTGGTGTCTCTGAACTATACGCAGTGAGTTTGCCCAAGGAGGGAAGTTTTGCCGCAAAGAAAGTAGAGTTCTTGGGCAAATATTGTTGATAGTTTTGTTGCTTGGCGTGCGCCATGCAATTATTGTACACGATGCAAGTACCTACTTATTCTTTATAAGCAATTGAAGTCGTGTTGACAATTCGTTGAGTTTTGCGTTTGAGATTTTTCAGCGACAGGCACTTACATAATTTCACCTGTTGTTGACTCGATGAGGGGGTGTGCAAGCCTTTTGGGGTTCAAGCTAGGCTTGGGATGCGGCTGACTATGACACGGTTCAATGCAATTACTGATTGGTGTTTAAGGAAATTACCCTAATTGCAACTGAGGGGCTGAGAGGGGGTCAAATGGATGATGATTAACAATAACTACTTATTAAATTAACAAAACATTTCTTTAAATTCTACCAGAACTTTCCGTTTTTGTCTTAAGCCGTCTTCTCTTCAGTGCTGCCAATTTAGCTATTTTCCCGCTAGATTTAGCGGGTTGCATTTGGCAAATGCGGGATAAAATGTAAAATAGCGGCTAGCGGGAATTATAGCTATTTTCGAAGCAAATT
This sequence comes from Lordiphosa stackelbergi, assembly GCA_018904235.1. Lineage (NCBI taxonomy): Eukaryota > Metazoa > Arthropoda > Insecta > Diptera > Drosophilidae > Lordiphosa > Lordiphosa stackelbergi. The sequence continues at coordinate 25,096 of JAEIFU010002797.1, forward strand.
TGGCGTAATTTTATTTTTTCAAAACATCTGGATGCTTCATGTATTTTTATGCTATACGATGCCACACTTAAATACTTGGTAGTATTTTTTCCATTTGAGTGGCAAAAAACATCGATAGGCCAAAAGAGCAATAAATTTGATCGTTTTTAACTATGAAATCAATTGAATCGAGTTTTATACCATCACTAATGAGGTATTTCACAATTTATGTACCGATCGCGAGTGTAACCTGAATATGCCCAAAATACATATATAAGCAAAAACGTGGATGCAAGATCCTGCATTTAAAGATTGGCTGGCTTTAGATGAGCATCCTCGAGCAGTTTAAGGTGAAATCAACCAATATTGAAGAGATTCTGTCAAAATCCGCGAACGTCCACCTCATTATGTGGTCCAATTTAAAGGATATCACTAACTTTTGGGCCGAAGTGTACAACTACGTGGACGCAGCAGGAAATAAAAGAATTTCATCATTGGCAACATTTGCGCAAAGCCTTTTATCGCTACCATGGTCGAACGCAGAGGTGAAAAGAGTCTTAAGTCAAATGAACAATGTCAAATCTAAACTTCCAAATAGTATGGCCGTTCAAACATTAAACTCAATTTTACACATAAGGTATTTTATATGTTGAACTCATATTTTTATAAAAAAAGGGTATTATAATTTTGCCCAGAAGTTTGCAACGCATAGAAATATTCATTTCCGACCCTATAAACTATATTTATTCTTGATCAGGGTGACGAGCTGAGTCGATTGAGCTTTGTCCCTCCGTCTGTCCGTCTGTCCGTCCGTCTGTCTGTTTCTACGCAAACTAGTCTCTCAGTTTTAAAGCTATCGAGCTGAAACTTTGCATAGAGTCTTCTTTTTACTGCACACTGCTAATATGTCGGGACCGACCGGATCGGATGACTATATTTTATAGCTGCCATTGGAACTATCGGTCGAAAAGTGGGTTTTAATGAAAAAAATTTCTTTGTTTTTAATTTTAACGTGTCTCACTTCAGCGATTATTAATATTATACGCTTTTACAGGGATTTGAAAGTTTTGGTCAAAATCGGATGACTATATCTTATAGCTGCCATAGGAACTATCGGTCGAAAAGTGGATTTAGAAAATTTTTTTTGTTTTAATGCTGGCGGTTTTAAACTCTGATGTATTAAAACTTTTGCAAGGGTATAAAAACTTCGACAAAGACGAAGTTAGCTTGGCCTTTTCGTTTTAGTTTCGGTATGCTCTTAAAAAATATCGCGGTCCGAAGGCGTAACCAATTTATGAGTTGCACTGTGTAATTTTTTATTATTTTTTCAAAACATAACAAAAAATCTTCATTTTTATACCCTTTACTCGTAGAGTAAAAAGGGTATACTAAAGACGTGCAAATGTATGTAACAGGGAGTAGGAATTATTTCCGACCATATAAAGTATATATATTCTTGATCAGCGTCAACAGCCGAGTCGATATAGAGATAGTTAGTAATTAGCAAAATAAATCGATTTGCCGAAGAAATGATAAAGATCGGATGAACGGTTCTCAAGTTATGAGCAAAAAAGTGAACCACAGCCCGCCCGCTACCACCCCTCCCACCCTAAAAAAATGTTGCATACTTTTTGGATGGTCACACTAAGGAACGCAGGAACACTGTTAAACATGTTTTTTCATGAGTAACGGGTATATCGAAGTCGGTTAGAGCCGACTTTAACTTACGCTCTCGTTTAATTGCTTAATTGCTGGGTTAATTGCTTCAGACACTAAATTGTCTTCCTCCTTCGTATACTCTCCTGGACAAAAGTCCCAAAATGTTCTCGATAATATTAACGTCAGGGGAGTACCTTACTCCACTCCAGCCACTCCAGCAATTTGACGTTTTGATCTTTAATCCACTGTTTACAACCCAAGCGGTATGGATGGGAGCGTAGTCATGTTGGTACGTCCATGGAATATGACCACCCAGAAAATTTATTTTTTAGATTTCAGAAAATCTAGCCCTAAAATGCTATTGCCCTTATTTTTAGAAAATTTTCCTAATTTTGTAAAATTTTTGCCCTGAATTTTAAAAAAAACTAACCATTAAAATGAAAAGCCCTAAAATTCAGAAAAATAATTCCTAAAATTAAGTAAGAAAAAATATTTCTTATTTTTAGAAAGCTTTTTCAGCTTTTGATTTCTAAAAATTAGGACCTATTTTACCCTGAAATTTAGAAATAAAATGTTAAAAAACAAGAAAATATTTTCTAAATTTTTGGACAGATGCTCGCAGTTTCGAGTTTCGCGAAGTTTCTACATCGATTGTAACTGTATTTTTTTGTCTTCCCATTCTCTTTCGCCTTCAACACGTGTGTGTGTTTGTGTGAGCTGTGAGCAGAAATTATGTGTGATGCGTTTGTGCAATGACGAAATAGAAATTAGTTGTGCGTTGACTTTGAGTGTGAGGCGTCAAAAAATGGAGCAGCTTCTCAAAGAGTTGAAGGGTGAAGCCTTAAAAAAAATTTTTGCTGGTGAGTATTTGTTAACAAAAGGTGTAATTGTGTATATAAATAGAAAGTGCATTGTGTGTAAAAATACCTTAATTTTTATTGTTAGTAGTGCAAAGGCAAAATAAGCATGTGTGTTTTGCCGGACACTGATTTAGATGCAAAATCTATTGCGTTGTCGCTGGTCTACCTGCCTTCGAGTGACGACGCAGCGCGTGGCGCCAGAAAGAGACAGAACAGCGACTTCTTCTTCTCTGCTCTTATCCTTGTCTGCCAGCACTGACGCCCGCGCCCCCGCGTCTTGTGACGACGAATAAGCAAAATCTAGTTGCGCACGCAGACAAACCAATGCAAATGCAGTGTAAAAATTCACGACATTTTGTTTTTAATTATGACTTTCTATTTATTTCTTTTCTAGAATTCGGCTTCACAACGGAAACGTTATTGCATACAACGTATATGTATATAAAATAAAATTTATTTAAGCATTCGTGAGATTATATTTAGATAAAATGAAATCAATTAAAAAAATACCTTTTCTTATTTTTTTAAATATTTGGCGGTGATTTTGAGAAAAAAGTCCCTATTTTTTAAGGTAAGCTTTTCATTAAAATAAGACACTTTTTCCTTGATTTTAGGAAAGCTCCTGAATAATACTCAGAAAGAATTTTTCTATTATTTATGGTGCCACATTGCTAAAAAACAAGACAATTTTTCTCAATTTTAAGTACCATAGAATTTAGAAACTCTATTTCCCTTTTGTATGAATCGACTTTCTATATTTAAGAAATTTCTTTCTAAATCGTATTACCCTTTATTTCAAGAAATATAAGGTTATATTTTTTATGAAAGGCCTTTTCTAAAATTAAAGCGAACTGACCCAAGGCGCAAAAATATGGGCGATTTTCTTAATTTAAGGGCGATTTTGGCCTATTTTAGAAAGAAAATTTTCTGGGTGTGGAGCTCCCAAGTTCCATAAAACGATGTGGCTCTTCACACCATTACTCCACCTGCACATCAGTGATGACGACTTAAAAAACATTCTTCCTTTCGCATATAAACTTCTTTTCGTCGGAGAAGACCACCGCCTTCCACTCCTTGTTCCACGTCATGTGTTCTCGAGCAAATCGAAGTCGTGCTTCCTTTCGAGCATCGTTGATAAGTGTTTTTGTTTATTCTTAATCTCTTCAAGTGTTTGGCGCTTCTAATAATTCGTTTTACAGTGGCCACACTAGCATTTACGCCACATTTTTTCCTAATTGTACCAGTAGAAATATGGGAGTTTGAGGCAGTTCGTAGTATAAGTCGCCTCTTCGATGCTGTTGTTGCATATTTTTTCCTCCACTCATTTTTATACCCTGTTCTCATTGAAAATGGGAAAAAAGGGGGGATCATGGAGTGTTGTAAAATTTTTAACAGCCAGAAGGAAGCACCTCCGACCCCCATAAAGTATATATATTCTTGATCAGCATCAACAGCCGAGACGATTTAGACATGTCCGTCTGTCTGTCTGTATGAACGCGTCGATCTCAGAGACTGTAACAGATAGAGCCACAATTTTCGGCATGTATGTAGGTGTATACTGTACCCACATCGAGTTGGTTTCAGATTTGGAAAATTCCACCCTCCTCCATCTTTGAGCAGCGAAAAACTGTCTCTCTCTTTGTATAAACGCGTTGATCTCAGAGACTATAAGAGGTAGAGCCACAAATTTTTGCATGTATGTAGATGTATACTGTACCCAGATCAAGTTTGCTCCAGATGAAGCAAAATTCTGAATTAGCGTTGAATTTGTCCCGTTACTTTTTTCTTGCATATAATGAGTAAACAAATGAAGGTTCAAAATAAACAGAAAAGATAGAAAAAATGTGAGCAATATTTTTCAAACCTATTCAGTTGAGCGGCACTGTATGTCGAAGTTTTATCAAAATTGATTCGGGCCTTTTCCGAATTCCAAAAATTGGAATTGTCGTAATTCGAGTAGTTGATTGCTGCCTTTCGTGACGCCTTCAATGCTTGGAGGAGCTTATTTTGAAAGTTTTTAAAGAATTGTAACGATTAGCTCAATAAATTTTATTAAATCGACTCAGTCCTATTACTTTCCGGACAAACCCTGTACATACGGAGAGACACAGAAATCGCTATGCACAGAGAAAATTAAATTAAATGCTTCGCTCTTAAAAAAAGAATTAAACATTTGCCAGTGTATTAAATCAACGTCACGAACAAAGTAAACTTTGACTTTTCGTTGTTTTTCTTTACCCACAAACACTTTCAGCACATTTCACATTCATTTCTAACCGACGAGGCCTTGACATTGGCACGACAAACTTTGAAGTAAAACCAAAACACGCGCGACTAATGATAACCCCGAAGTCTACACGGTTATTTAATTTAATTCTTATTACATCTTTCCCTTTTATTAAATAGGTTACGCATGTAGAGAGTTATATGAGGTAATGACAGTTCACAAAAGTACAAAACAAACAAACAAATTGGATCCACCCACTTGTTGATATATAATTTTATTCGCTTGAACTGCAATAAATTAGAACTAGAAATAGAAATAACACTACTTATAAGTAAAACTAATTCAAATTGATCCATTCATCGAGGGGTATTTTGGCAAATATACGATCCATAAAGTTGCGTATGACCAGAGTGAGTTTTGTGCGCAGAGCAGGTTTCATTTCCTTTAAAAGTTCCTGGGAATTGGAGTTGATGAAGAGATTGAGGGCGGCCTCTGCGCAGCAGAAAAGAGACGACTAGTGAGAAAACTGTCACACTATGCTTCAACATTACTTACGTATCACCGAATTGCCATTGGCTATGTTATCCACACCCATTTGTATGTCCTTTACATTGAAATCCATTTTAACCGAATCTGTGGTTAAATAAGTGCGACCATCGGCTCCCTCATTGGCCAAGGCTTTGAAGTAGATCTTGGCTTTGACGCCCTCTATAAATGATATAACAAGTACATGTAAGCTTAAGCATTAACTGACACAATCTTCGCACTCACCATACTCGCCCCAGAAGTCACCGGCACCGAGGCCTTCACCAAGATCAGCACACCTGTGGAACGATATTGAGCCTTGACGCGTATGCGGGGTATTTCGCACGTTAGCTGAAACTGCAGTGAATCCAAGTCGGAGCTAAGGAAAAATTAACAAAAAATAAAGTATGTAATGACATTGACAATGACAATTCATTAATCGGATAACAGAAATATTGCCATTTCATTGAAAGATGAGCAAATGAACTTCACACATTTTCAATGTCAAACCTTCCTTCTAGCAAAATTTGGTCCAACTGCAAAATATATAAAACTAACACACGAAACCGGCTGGACGCCCAAACCCAAAGCATCCACTTGACACACATTTCTCACTCGTTTCTTGGTCAAAGTTTTTTGCTGTTTACATTCATGTAAATGGTTCTAAAACATTCAAGTTGGTGTCTTTTAGTTTTTTGTTTTTTTTCAATTGCCACTTAAAGTGTCTCTAGCGAATTGATGGCCTGCGGTTGGTTCTTTCCATTACCGGAAAGTTAAGTTGAGTTGTTCTTTTGGGTTGTGTTTGTTGCTGGCATTGCATAATCTTTGAGGTGCAATCAAATTAGTTAGATAAAAGCTAAGCGCTCGGGTTAACGATTTTTAAGAATAACAATGAAAATATTAGCGTAAGGCATTTATTGATTATGATTATACAATTTGAGGCTGAGGTTTTATTGTGAACGCTGACTGCAAGATTTCGCAGCTTTGACAAATGTACGCGGAATCGGTAACAATATACTAAATGAATGGTCACACTAAAAAGTGCTGCGGCATAGCTTGAATGGTGCTACTCTCGAAGGATGTGTATATTATGCATCCATTTGGATTAGATAGTTCTATCCAGAGATTAAAACCTCAACCGAAAGTTCAACTTGTAACCACTAAGAATACTTAAAAATTTGTAACCGAAACCTTAACCAGAACAAAAAAAATGCTTCTTATAACCGTAACCCTATAAGCCTTATTAACATAACTGTTTACCAGTACCGAAAGAGAAACGTGGGTTGGGTCAATTTCCGTTTTTAATCTAATAAGAAAATGTTGGATAAAAGAAAATTAATTTGATGTATGAATCTTTTACATACATATGTATTTGTTGCTTATTTATTTTTTGCCGCCTAGAAAGAGACAAAGCAGCTAACCAAAATCTTTATCTTCCTCATCCTTATACTTTTTATTAAACTGCCAATTTGTTCGTATAAAAACGGAAATATTCACACATATTGTTGTAGTTTGCGCGATCGCCTTGTTCAAAGTACTCTCTTCCTCTCGTTCAAGGCATGTATTTTGAATTACTATTTAAAAATAGTAACATTTCTACTTTTTTCAGGATTTAGCCTTGAGCGCCTCTCTGATAATATAAGTCCCGCTTTTGAGAATAGGCGCTCGCAGGGAACAGAAGTGCACATAATGCCCAAATTTTGTTACGCAACTTCCGCCAAATTTGGAAAAACAACCTTATTTTTTCTAGACCAAGATAAAGAATTCTCATCTTGTGCCACAATTTCTCCTTCTAAATAACGCTCTACTTCAATTAATTCTTGTGAAAATGCTGAGCGCTGGGTCGAAATCATTGCGGCTTTTAGCTTAAATGAATCAAATATACAAAAACGATTAGTTTCTGGTTCGGAGTTTCGGAGGAGTTTGTTTCACCACTTTCTTTTGTTGATATAATTGTCGCCACCATACCAATAATTTTATTCTTCATTTCAATGAAATTATCCTCTTCCGCGAAAGGTATGTGCTTAAATCTTGGGTCGCAATACGTAGTGGCCCAAAGAGTCCAATTATTTCCGGTTTTTGCCAAGGCGGTGATTTAAGTTTGTGTCAATTTGTTTCAGTACCATTTTGACGCACTCGCATAAAGAAGTGTTCTGAAAATATGCGGGTATACTCTTAAGTCCATCCACTAATAGAATTGCCATCGATGCAGTCAGATAATGCTCTGCACAAAATCTTTTTGTAGCATCTTCCCATGGTTTTAATATTTGACAAAGTTGTTTTGCTATCTTCCAATCAGATGGACTCAAAACAGGCAGATTTGTATTTGAAAGCGCATCTATTTTACGCAGAGCACCTTCAAGATCAATAATTCTCTAAATATTGTAGTAGTATTAAGGAGTAGTATTAAGTAATGTGCAATAACCGTTAGTTTAAGTATCATAAGTATCATAAGTGGCTCGGCCATCTCTAACAATATCTTGTTGTCTCACTTGCACACTCACATATGCAAGCGAAACTTCAAGAAGCAGAACTGTAAAAAGAAGAGAAATAAAGAACCATTCGAGTTTTGGCGTTTGAATTGAGCAGTCCACAGATCAGAAGTGGGATAAATTTCGCGTGTCTACAAAAAACAAAATTTTCACTCGCCCTGAAGAATGACAAAAAACTCAAGTAAAAATTAAGTAAATATAAAAGTCGGCCATTAACTTCAGTTTAATTCTATTAAAAGACTTAAAAATTTGTTGCCAACAAAATAAAATTAAATCAAGTGGTACAAAAGCCGAACTTATTCAACGATTGGCAAAAGACCCACACATCACAGAAAAGTGTATAAGTGACTTAACCAACAAAATCATGCCTAAGACGCCAAAGAACAAAAAGGGCAGCAACAAGGATTGCCAAGCCATAGACGAAAAAATGGACGAAAAATTTTTCAATGACGCAGTTGCAGAAAGTTCTGGAAAAGACGAAAAAATTCACGGCGTCAGCGACAAGACGGCGCCGACGCGCAGTTGCACCGAAGACGAAAACGTGCAGGCAAAGGCAGAAAGCGACGTAGAGACCAACAACAACGACAAAGAAAAAAAAGGAGGCGACAACGTAAGCAACAACGACAACGTAAGCAACAACGACAACGTAAGCAACCACAACGTAAAGAAGATGGGCAAAATCGATGACGACGTAGATGATATCGATAACGATGAGTTGGATCCGATAATGGTTCAAAAAAATGAACTGGAACTGGAGATCTGGGGTAAACAACAACAACTAGAAGAGCTAAAGAGCAAGATGGCAGCGCTGGAACTAAAAACCAAAACAAACCAAAACAACAAAAATAAATTCAGCATTCAGTTTGAAACACTTAAAGATTTCATCCCAGTATTTGACGGTGAAAACCCAGCAAACATATGGCTTGCACAAATAAGTAGTGTGCGCAAACGATACAATGTTGAAGACGACATTTTACGTGCACTAATGTGTAACAAAATCAAAGGTAAAGCACAGCAGTGGTTACATTCAACCCCTATGTACCTCACTGGATCGGTAGACGAACTCCTAATGGAACTGGAGAACATGTTCAGCACAAAGCTAACCAAATTGGCTACTCGCCAAAAACTTCATAGTCGCATATGGCAAGCTGGAGAACCATTTGCCAATACTTCAATGACAAACTTATTTTGGGAAACATTCTCAAACTGGAAGACGACGAATTTATAGAGTATGTGATTGATGGCATACCAGATGTAAATCTACGAAACACGGCAAAATTACATTCTTTCAATTCGAAGTCGGAGATACTCCAAGCATTTTGTGGCATTGAGCTGCAACCTCCAAAGCTACCGACATTATCGGTACAAGGTAAAGGTCAGTTCAACGAAACTAACAAGATGACTATGAAGAAGGAGACAAAGTGCTACAACTGCAACAGCATGGGGCACGTAGCTAGTAGTGCCGTAAGCCAAAACGTCAAGATGGAGCTTGTTTCGCCTGCGGTAAATTTGCCACCAGGCTAAAGAATGCGAGCTGTATAAGAAGACCAAGGAGAAGGCTCAATACAATGACTACGTAAGGTGTTTAAGCATCACATTCCAAACTGATCATTTAAAATATATTTCTTTTTCCTAGAATGCCTCATAGATTCGGGGAGCCCCATAAGTATTATCAAGCAGTCATGTATCCCAAATAAAGTTAAAATTGAATTAAAAGAAATCAAAAGTTATGTTGGAATAAATCAAAGTAAATTAAGAATCCTTGGATATATAAAATGTTCAGTTAAATTTGCCCAATAAAATCATCACGATTAATCTTATGGTGGTTGACAACGAATCTATGGGATATTCAGTCGTGGAGAGATTTCTTGGGAAAATATGGAATACGGTAGGAGAACAATTGAGTTTCGAAGACAAAAGTCCATTTTTCAAAACTGTTTGAGGAAAAGTATGTTAAACCGAAAACGACCATCGGAACCAATGATTAAATGTGAGATGGAAATATCCCTTGACAGTCCAAAAGTTTTTAATTGCGCACCCAGAAGACTTTCTTATCAGAGAAGGAAAAGGTTCAGAACATCATAGATGAATTATTGAAGAAAGGCATTATACGTTCAAGTGAGTCCGAGTACGCCTCAGCCGTGGTATTAGTTAATAAGAAAACAGGTGATACAAGAATGTGTATGGACTTCCGACCTCTAAATAAGTCTACGATTAAAGTAAATTTCCGATTTCACCTCATAGACGACCTACTAGACAGATTAGTCAACAAGAGGATATTCTCGAAGCTAGATTTGAAAAATGGCTATTACCATGTCTATATGCACAAAGATTCTATTAAATACACTGCATTCACTACACCGTTAGGTCAATATGAATTCTAAGAAGGCCCTTTGGACTCACAAATGCTCCATTCATATTCCAACGATTTATAAATAAGATATTTGATGACATGGTGAAAGAGGGAAAAGTTATTATTTACCTCGATGACATAATGGTAGCCACAGAAAATGTTCAAGAGCATATGTTGATATTAGAAGAAGTGTTTAAACGTTTGGTAGACAATAAACTCGAGCTACGACAAGACAAATGCAGTTTTTTCCAAACCGAAGTTAAATACTTAGGATATATGATATCTGAAAATGGAATAAAAGCAGATAACGAGAATTAAAGCGATACGAGACTTTCCAGTGCCAACAAAGGTACAGAAGTTCATAAAGTTTTTTGGGCATGTGCTCATATTTTCGACGATTTATTAAGGATTTCACCATTATGGCGAAACCTCTTCACGACTTAACAAAGAAAGATAAGAAATTCGAAATCGGTTCAGATGAGCTAGAAGCATTCAATACGCTCAAAGCCAGAATGGTAGAAGCACCTATTCTGGCACTATATGACCTAAAAGATGAGACAGAACTACATTGTGACGCAAGCTCAATAGGGTTTGGCTCGATTTTATTGCAAAAGAAAAGTGATAATAAATTACAACCAGTATTTTATTTTTCCAAACGAACAACGGAAGCGGAATCCAGATATCATAGCTTTGAACTGGAAACGCTGGCAATCATATATGCTTTGAAGAGATTTCGAGTTTACCTCCAAGGGATTCCTTTCAAAATTGTAACAGATTGTAATTCTCACACTAACACTCAACAAAAAAGATCTGAACCCAAGAATAGCTAGATGGGCTTTAGAGCTGCAAATTATGATTAACAACTAGAGCACAGAGCAGGATCAAGAATGCAACATGTTGATGCGTTGAGCCGGTGTAATACAATATTAACGATCGAAGATAACACATTTGAGGACAATTTGGTAATATGTCAAAGTAAGGATGAAAAACTGATCAAAATAAGAGAGATGTTAAGTGAAACTGAGCATAATCTTTACGAAATGAGAAACGGGATAATATACAGAAAAGAAGACGATTTGGTATTTTACGTCCCAGAAGCTATGAAGAGCAAGTATTATTTAAGTACCATAATGAAATGGGCCATGTTGGAACAGACAAAAAGTAACAGAAAATATAAGTCGAAGTTATTGGTTTCCTAATATTAGGAAGAAAGCAGACGAACATATTAAAAATGCCTAAAATGTATAGCTTTTTCGAATAAAAATGGCAAACAAGAAGGATTCCTTCATATTGTTCCAAAAGGTAATATACCTTTCCAGGTAGTACATATCGATCACTACGGTCCGATAAATAGTAAGGAAACGGCAAAAAAGCACATTCTGGTGATAGTAGATGGCTGTACAAAGTTCGTGAGGCTCTACCCAACTAAGACAACCAAATCAAAAGAGGCTAGATGCACTTAAAGACTACTTTAGGGCATAGTAGACCAGCACATATAGTATCAGATAGAGGATCATGTTTTACTTCAGACGAATTCGAGGAGTTTTAAAGGATAATAATGTTAATCATATAAAAGTTGCGACAGGATCACCTCAAGCTAATGGACAGGTAGAACGGATTAACAGGGACTTAGGGCCAATGATAAGTAAGTTAATAAACGCAGAGGAAAATGAACAATGGCAAAAAGTATTAGGAGAAGTTGAATATTCCATGAATAATACTGTACACAGGAGTTTAAATGAACACCCTAGCATTATGTTATTTGGTACAGGACAAAGAGGTAAAGTGATAAAAAGAAATGTAATAGAAAAATGAACAACAAAGTAAAAGATCGAAACGTAGAGGATATAAGAAGTAAAGCAGAAGAAACACAAAGTAAAGTTCAAAGTTATAACAAAATGTACGTAGATGCAAAGAGGCAGAAGCCTATTGAATACAAAGAAGATGACTATGTGATGATTAAAAATTTTGATTCAACCGTTGGAGTGTCAAGTAAATTAATCCCCAAATTTAAAGGTCCATACAGAATATCCAAAGTTTTAGACAACGATGGATATTGCATAAAAGACATTGAGGGATTTCAACAATCACAAAGGCCATACCAAGAATTTGGGCCGTTCATAATATGAAACCGTGGTTAAAGCTTAAAGAATCTAAGGAAAACAATGAAGAAATAGAAGATGATGAATGTAAAAGTAAAGATGATCAAATAAATTCAGATGAAAATTGTACAATTGTAAACAACAATGTCAAACAGAAAAGTAATGTTATAAATATAAGATAAAAAGAAACAATGTCAAGCTCGGCAATGGTAACAAGAAGCATGTCAAGTAGGATCAGGAGATCCTAAAAAGTCAGGACGGCCGAGCTGTAGTAGTATTAAGGAGTAGTATTAAGTAAATGTGCACAACCGATAGTTTAAGTATCATAAGTATCATAAGTGGCTCGGCCATCTCTAACAATATCTTGTTGTCTCACTTGCACACTCACATATGCAAGCGAAACTTCAAGAAGCAGAACTGTAAA